>JAFBJU010000885.1:420846-544483 GCA_016785305.1 Colistium nudipinnis
CTACAATATTATACACTGTGAAATGTCTGTTTGTGCTCTGGAAAGAAATTCTGCTGGTGCCACCCCGAAGAGAAAACAAAACAAAAAAAGCCAAGTGACGCAATTTTTGGTGAAAATGTATACAAAATGTATAGGGAAGCACAGTGGTGTGTGTGTGTGTGTGTGCGCGCTTGTGTGGGGGGGGGGGGGGGGCGGGGGGGGGGGGGGGGGGGGGGGGGGGGTATCTCGCGGGACCGCAGTGTGGCAGTGCCCCAATCAGAGTCCCTGCATCTTGTGCAAGGAAGCAGTGGTGAGTAAATGAGTGAACGGCACTTAAAACCTATTATCTTTTGGTCTGAGCGGTACACCGGTGGGCCGGCCGATGTTTCCTGTCTCTGAATATATGGCCGACGAGTGCATGTTCGGGAACAGCCGCTGCCGCTGGCTTGTTACCACAGCTTAGGGGCAGGATCTACTTGTGTAACAAAAGTCTAACCCGAAACGTGTCTGCAACTTTCTGCAGGATCTAACGCAGAGATGATAATTCCTTGGAATTTGCTTGTTTACCTTCTGCCGTTGCCCCTGAAAAAGTCATTTTCTCATGAGCATGAGTACCCTATCGTTCTTGCGCGCGCGTTTGTGTGTGTTCACGATACCTGATCTCAGAACAGTGAAAGCTCACTCGACTCGGGGCTTCCTCGACAAGCTCGTCGCCCTCGTTTCCAGGTTCCGCCAGCAACCGATCGGAGAGCTCGGGTTTGATGCGCGTGCTCAAAAGTCTAAAAACAGGCGTCACTCCTGTCTCACAACCTCATCCGTCCAACAACGGAAAATAACAAAAACCATCGACCGGCATGCAAGCCAGCTTTGAGAAACAATAACCTGCTGCCACCAGTAAAATACAGAATGAACGCATTTGCATGGTGCGGAATGGCATATAAGAGCGGAGCCGCGGACATCGGTGCGTGTGAACCGCCAAGCGTTCAAACACGAGGCGATCAAAACCAAAAATGTCAAACGTTTTTTCGAGAAACCTTGTTCGGCAATGGCAAAGGTTAGAATGTTGCTCTCCACGTTGAACAGATGAGACAATTGGCAACCCAAAAATACGTAAGGATCCACTCTTTCGCTCTCCGAGGCCAACGCCTTGTCGATTGGGTTTGAAAACCCTAATTGAGTTCAGCGAGATTAATGCCGCTCTCCAGTGACTAATTAAGTTGACATCTGTGGCAATACGTGGCCCCTTGTTAATTCATCCTCTCGACAAAACCCTTTTTTTTTTTTTTTTTTTTTTTTTTCCAAAAGTCAAACACGCCATTGCCACGGCAACCAGATTGAAAAACAACCCCATATTTGGTTCACTAATTTAACAGAATGCATGTAAGCGGCAATTTACAATTCTATCGTCAATCTGTGGAGCAAAAGACGGTTTTACGGGGGTACACATGGTTATGGTAGATTTTGGCAAACGCACCAATTGAGTGTGTCCTCGTGTTTGGGAAGGAATGGTCAGACTCTCCATCAAGTGAGCCGTCACAGAAAAGAGACGCAGCGAAGCAAAAATGACCGAGCTTTGATATTTGTATTTCCCTTCTTGCACTTAAATGTGTGAAGATCCGTTTCAGTATGTGCATCTAAATCGTGCGTGCGTGTGTGTGTGTTTGTGTGGGGGTGTGGATACTTTCCTTGAGTGGATTTTCCCTAAATGTATTCTCAATACTCGGCTGGTTGAAAGGATGATGACTGTAATCAAGCCGCTTGCCTTTTCTCAAAATGCGGCGATGACATTTCCGAAGGTGCGAGCGCGGCGGAATATTAAAACGCAGTGTCACGCCGGCTCTTTTAATGGCCTGTCTTTGCTGCCTTTAAAGCTGCTTGACATTTGTAACCGGGGTCCCCAGCGTTTCTGGGTTTGGCTTTCTGAAGCTTTGATAAAGTTGAATCATTTGCTTTCCTTTTTTTTTTTGTACACGTTTGTGTGTGTGTGTATATATATATATATATATTTTTTTTTTTCTTTCAGTTAATCTTATTGGCCAGGTATTCATTGATGAGATGAGCTCTCGCCAAGGAAGGTGGGGACATATTTCCTGAAAGTAAAATTTGAAAGAACAAGGGGAACGTAAAAAGCAGTGTGTGTGAGCGCGTGTGCGTGCGCGCGCGCGAGTGTATGTGTGCGGTAGGTAGGTCAGCACCGTTTCATTACTCTATCAGCTCATGGAGTGAAATGGAGTAGGACAACCGAGCGAAATACCACCGAGCGCGTGCACATGCACCAGCTCATGTCCGCTGACCTGATGAGATCAGGGGTAACAGCATATCTGTCAAAAAAAACTAAAAAAAAAAAAAAAAACGTCCCCTGGGTTTCTCGGCCAGTGAGTCATCAAGTCTTGTCACACCCTGCTGCATTATTGCCCTTTCCTTCCTTCTCTCCGCAGCAGCTGCTCTCCTCCGTCCCCTCTCTCCATCCTTTCTCCTTTCTCCTGAAGCTCGTTTG
Organism: Colistium nudipinnis; assembly: GCA_016785305.1. Classification (NCBI taxonomy): domain Eukaryota; kingdom Metazoa; phylum Chordata; class Actinopteri; order Pleuronectiformes; family Rhombosoleidae; genus Colistium; species Colistium nudipinnis. Next base: position 423,323 of record JAFBJU010000885.1, read on the forward strand.
CTTGCTGAGGCTCGTCCAGGCACCCGAGACGTGCCTGGAATCGATTCTCTGATAAATACAGCAGACAAACACAATTAAAAATTGATTTGTGGCTCGTTATTGACCGATGTGAATAATTAACCGAGGTCTCCGTGGCCACGCGCGCCGCAACACTGGCTTTTTAGTGCGCGCTTGGGTTTTTGGGGGAATTGCGCTGCCTACTCGCATATTGTTGTGGCCAGATGCTGTTTTGGAGTGAGTGGGGGCTCTGAAGCAGCATGCACACACGCGCGCGCGCGCACGCATGCACGCATGCACGCACAATCGAATAGATGAGCGGCTGTAAATCTTTACTGTTAACTCTACTGGTGTGAGTGCCTATATAAGCATCGTGAATGTCCCACTTCCTGATGCTAATGAGTGTTGATTTTTCTGTGACATTATGAAGAGCTCATAATGTTGACTCTAGTCATCAAAGTTCTCCAGTTTTAAACGTATATATATATCATTTTGAGCTCTTCATAATGTCACATAAAAATCCACACTGTGTGTACATAGGAGACGTTTTAAGGGCGAATTGCTTCGTCCATTTCGTCATTTCACACAATATTGTACCGTTCAGACCTCATTAGCCTTATTTAGAAACAACATGGGGGGGGATGAAAGTCGGGGGAAAAAAATCCCACTGACAACCAAATTTGGGGCTGTCTGACTTCTTGACAACACTTTGCCGGTGCACTTTGCGGCGGCAAAATCAGGGGAATCATCATCCTTTTTCTTTCTGTCATTTGGCCTGAACTCTGGCGAGATATGTAAAGAGGGTGCATATTGATTTATTTGTGTATTTTTTGCCTTTTTGTTTTGGTAGATCTATCCTGTCGGGGGGGTTCATCTCGCCTAATTCGCTCAAGTACTCTGACTTTGTTGTCCTCCATGACCTGAAAAGTGTGTGTACCTAAAAAATCCAGCTACATCTGTTCAACCTTTTTTTCTTTTTTTTTTTTAAGTTACCCTTCGTTCCCCTTCGGCTTCACTAACGGTGCGTCTCACCTCACTGTCACTTCTGACAATTTCCACCCTCCCCGCCCCCCCCCCCCCCCCCCCCCCCAATTACCTATCATTGTGTTGTCATTGCCTCCGCCGTCCTATTATGTACAAATAGAGGAGGGGGTGGCAGTTCGTCAAGCCAGGCAAGATAAGATGGCCATTTAGCAGGCGTTTGCTCTCCTATCATCCGTCTGGATTTAATTATACTAGTCCGCTCTGCTCCCAGGAAAAAGGCTAAAAAGTCCCCGTGTCAGGAGAGCAGGGAGACTATGTGGGATCCGCTGTACCAGGTTCCGGTCCCTGGAGCTTTATGGAGACTTAGGTAGGCTGCCGCCCTTTTAGCTTTGATCCTGAAATGACACTGTTTTAATGACAGTCACAATGGTGTGGAATTAAGAGTCGCCCCCCCCCCCCCGCCCCCCTACCCCCCTTAATACCTGTCTGACCAATTAAACGCTGAAGTGCAGCTCCACCGCAGAGTCTGCATGTCATGTCTGCAACCGAGGACCCGAGGTCCTCTGGAAGACATCCATCTCAGCCGAGGAGAATTTCCTGGGGAGGGGAAGGGATCAATTTTTATTTATTAGGGCTCGAGCATCCTCTTCCATCACAGGGGGAACGGATGACAGAAGTATGATTACAGTTACAGCCTCTTCCTTTGGCATATTCTTGTTTTAACCTCCAGGCAGCGTAACATTTGGAGCTATGAGTGGGGGGCAGGAAAACGGATGTGTGTTTTGTGCACTCCTCCCCGTGCAGACATGCGCTCTGTGTGCTTTGGATTATTATAATTGTTTTTGTTTATCAGTGTGCTGTTGTTGTTGTTGTTGTTGTTGTTGTTGCCCTTGCCCTTGCCCTTGCCCTTGCCCTTGCCCTTCTCCTCCTCCTCCTTCCCCTTTCTTTTCGTGTATCTATTGTTTCATTAGACCCAATCTATTGTTGCCTTTGCTCCTTGTGGCCCTGCTCCTTTTTCCTTCGCCTATCTGTTGTTTACCAGCTGGTGAGTGTGTGAACGCTGTCTGATTTATAGCATCGTATAGAAAGCCGCGTTGGACGTGTCCCACGGGGTATTCGGTTGAAATCTGTGTGTGTGCGTGTGTGTGTGTGAGAGAGAGAAAAAGAGAGAGGGAGTGTGTGTGGGTGTGGGTGTGTGTGTGTGTGTTGGTGTGTGTGGTGTGTGGTGGTTCCGTAAACAGGCATGTGTTTGGTCATTTAGCTCTTGTACTTCTCTCCTCGACCCCCGCTAATAACGAGTTACAGTGCAATCCAACCTAGAGTAGCCTGAAATAACAGAACGCACCTTTTTCGGCTCAGTTACAGTGAGTGGAGTGTACCTGGCTCTCCGACGTTATGGGGGTGGGGCAGTTGCATTTCACAGTCTGCCTCGCCTGTATCCCCGGTATTTCCCGTCCTCGGTGTCAAATTCGCAATGTCTCGCAAATGTGACGGAAAGACTTTCGAAAAGCAATGCATGCGCTGGGTCAGGCTGGTTAGCGACGCCCCCGCGTTGGAGTACATTTGTCGATTTCAAATTTCTTGGGCTCCTCTTTCCACCGATGGCATACGGACTCACAAGGGAAGCGTCGCTTGGATCTGTCCACCTGTCCGCGTGCCTGCGTGCCCGGCCTCCTGTCAGCAGACAGGTGGGCAGACATCGCTCGCGCCCTCTCTGTTTCCAACATTTTTCTCGCTGTGATGTGAAGGGACCCGAGAGGAGCTGTGGGTTGCTAGGGTAACCGGCCTACCTATCGTTCCCGGCGCTGTCACGAGTGTGTTCAACAAGTCAGTTTGAGGTTGAAATTGGGGGGGGGGGGGAAAAAGGGGAGTCCTCGCAGATAATGATGCTGGGAGAATTTTTTAAATGTCCAGTAGCAACACACAGTGATGGGTAAAAAGGAAATAAAAATAATATATATATATATATATATCCCTCTGGCACACTTTGATATCCAGTGTCTTTCTGAGGGAACTAACGTAAGTAAGTGGAATCCTTATCTACTTTGATATCCAGTGTCTTTCTTAGGGAACTAACGTAATTAAGTGGAATCCTTATCTAAAATATAATTCACTATGATTTTTCTTCTGCAATAAATATATAAATACGTACTCTTCATTATGCACATTAAAATAGCCATATCCCTTGCTACAATGGTTCAGCAACTAGCCGTGTGTGTCTGTGAGTGGCGGGGGGGTGCGGGCGCGCGCGTGTATCTAGCCCCAAAGCTTCTGGCACCATCTATTATGCATGGACGAGTGGATGTCACTTTGTGATGTGACCGCTGCACGGCAATCCTCTTGTGTCCAGTTTAGGGGTGTTGTGTCTCTCAGAGAACCTGAGAATGACACTCAGCCTCGAGCCTTAATTGTACCAAGATGAGACGATCCACTTGGAGGGACAGAAACTCATTTGTATTCACTTCTTTTGAACGCATGGGCGTATTGAATTCCATTGCAGCAGGATTGTAGGGGAAGGTCAGTTACCCGTTTACGGTCGTAGTAGCGGTTGAGAGGACTGTAGGGTATGAGGGGATGCTGCTGCACGACTGCACCATCGCGTTAAATAAAACCGCCAAGTGACATCCGGCCTTGTACATCCATTTTTGAGGAGCTCCTTCAAAGATGTGCCCTACGTGTCAGGTTTGCCCTGTAACGGCGGAGATCGGGCCGACACACACACACACACACACACACACACACACACACAAAACACACTCATGCGGAGACGCGCTAGGGGAAAGTCCTGGCAATTGGTAGGAGTTAATCAACCTCTTAATTGCCCCTCTGCGACAGGTTGCTGTTTTTTGTTTTTACCTCTCCCTCTCCTTTTCCGTCCTTCTTCCCGTCCCCCTCCAAGATCCCGTTGTGTTCAAAAATCGGACCCAATCAGTCATTCCCAGAAGCGATTAACTGCAATTGGCCGGGGCCGGATGGGAACCACGTGTGCGCGCGCGTGCGTGTAAGTGTGTGCGCTCCGGTGACTTCCCCGTCTGCTTCCTACCGTCCATTGATTCAGCTGCTGTACGTAGATTTGTATTGTTTGTAATACTGTGTGAATACTAAAAGGTTAATCCATTATTTGACCCGAAAGTCACGTTTGTTTGTTTTGTCGCCAACTTGTTTTTGCGACAGTCAAAAATGCAGTGGAAGTCAGATTAGATTTGTTTTCCGAAGCATGCCAAAGGAGAGAAAGTGCAGTCAACAGAAGGTGTAAAACAAAAATAATTAGTTTCAGTTTTTCCATTTAAAGGTCAAAAACAAACACATACGGTACGTCGGTAAAAAAATTATCATGTGCATTTTCTCCATTGGCGATAACTCGTGTCTGACGTTTAAATTTGCGGGGAATTGCAAGCCGGTGTAATCTTTGCACCTCAACTCCAGGGGATTCTTTTTTTTTTTTTTTTTTTATTGGACTTGTCCGCTGTGGCTGTAATTCCGCGGCCAAACAAATTAATTACGGGTATCCGAGATTGTGGGCGGCGGTGGCCGTCACAGGGATGAGGGACTGAAAACATTACCAAACAAAGTTTGATTAAATGAGTTGACCTTCCCTTTTTCTATTCTCGATATCTGATTGAATTTCAATTCCAACGCTCATTGTCGTGTGCAATATAAAGGCCAGCCGGCGGCTCCGGTTCAATGAAAAAGCACATGTGCATGTGCCAGCTGCTCTTATATGAGCAAGAGTCGAAAGGCGAGGAGGCGTGTTGAATGTGAGCACTGGCTGCCTGTTGTGCTCCCCTGTTTTCACCGCTGTGTGGTTTGTCTTTTTTCCTTCGCTCCACTGTGATTCTGCGGTTTCTATCGAGAGGCCTTGAAGGACTCCGAATGTGTCTTGTTTCTCTTTTGTGGCCTGGTTTTGTATATCGTCACATTGGCTGTGCTGGGAGTGTGACCTCCGGCTAGCGATAATGAGAGAGGATGCTTTTCTTTCTTTCTTTCTTTCTTTCTTTTGCCCCAAAGACTGAGCAGGATATATCGCACAAAAAAAGAGATTTGGAAGCGAGCCAGCTACTATTTTGGACTGTTGAAAAGCTCTTCTCGGAGATGTATTTTTTTTATTTATTTTTTTAAACTGCTGAGCCGTGGTTTTGCACCAAAATGACTTGGCGCGTGTGCTCGTGCATATGTGATTGAACCCGCGGATACGTGCGTCCCTTGCCCCTCATTTGGGATGCAGAACCGCTCTATTTCTGGGCCTCACAGGCCTCCTCAATATTTTACCCCGTCTCTTCCCGTTCTCTCCACTCTCTCTCTCTCTCCATGGCTTTTCTTTCTGGGGGAATCAGAATAAGGTTTTATCTATGCCTCGCCACACACCATTGAGGGGACTGGCTGGAGTCCCGTTCGGACGATACGACTTGCGCCCGGTGCTGTAAAGAAACCGCGTCCGCCAGCTGGTCGCAAACAATCCTGTCGCTCCTTTTGTTCTCCGTGCTTTTTATGAACCCGCGGCGGGTCGACCGCTCGCCGCCGACCTCCCGCCGTCCGCAGAGGAGCTGCGACCCATCTCTCTGACACAAGGTCGTTTAGCAGAGCCACCGGAGCGGCGGCAGTCAAGGGCAGGTGGGTCGATGAGAGCAGTTAAATATAGATTTGTCCAATTCTCCCAGTGGGAGTGTCAAATCATATCGCCCCCGCCGAGTCCATTCTTGGTGCCCCATCAACACTAATAGCACCAGACTCCATAGAGGGCCATAATAACAGAGAGCTCCCTGCGCTGACGATACGTGGGCCCATGCTGCACATGTTTATATTTAACCATTGGACAGACGTGTCTGCAGGCGGCGCGAACTCTCGCCGCTCATTCCTCCCGTTCTCCGTCGACGCTGTGGGCACTCTCCGTGCGTTCGAGTGGAAGCTTGTCTCCCCAAAGTTCCTCTGGAAATCAACCGCTGCGCAGCAACACTATTGATATAAAGGTCGCATATATGAGATTTGAAGCATTCATGAAGCAGCTGATAAGGCGTTTTTTTAGAGGGACAGATTGAGTGGAGTCCCTTACTTTATATCACTTTTAGTTAAAATCTTGTTTTTTGTTTGTTGTTTTGTTTTTCATCCATATTCCGTAATATTTCGAAAAAGAAAAAAAAAAAAAAGGTGGGTGGTTACGCATTGCATCTACTTGAAGATGGGTAATGCTCCTCTTTTCAGGATTCCGTACAGTTTTATGTTCCTCTTGTGTCAACAACAGCTCATTCATGTGGCTATAAATAGCAAATAGTGCAGCCAGTTAAGTCTGCTGGAGTCAGAGTTGCCAGCAGACTTCCTGGAGGACTGGAGAAAGTCTGCACCAAGCCCCCGTGCTCACTTGATGAATTGTGGATTTTGGACAGCCCCTCGGCTCCCGTGGGAATCCCTTTAAGTCTGAGAATCTGCAACTGGAGAGGTCCAAATAGTTGGATTCGGCCATAGTCTCTGCTGTGAAGTAAATAAGACCAACAGTGGGAGCAGAGCCAGCTGCATCTTTCACGATGCCCCCTCGCAGCCAAGTCGTTGGCCAGGCACAAAGCCGGACCTCCAGTGGAATGCAGAGCCCTTTGATGGCTCCTCGGGCGAGGTGCTACGTGACTCGATCGTCTCCAACACACAGTCTGTCTCATCATTCCAGCTGGAGACACATCGTGACTCACGACACCGTGTTGGTTGAAGTCAGGAGATAATTGAACCGTGATCCGTGATTAAAAAAAAAAAATGATAATCACAGTTTCAGTTTATTGAATTAATTAAATCCAATGTATCGAGTCACTAAACCCAAGAGGTTTGGCAACGTCCATGCGTATGATAATATTTCTCCCAAACTTTTTTTCATACCCCTAAATTGGGAGGACATGTGGAGCATTCATTGTACCGTAGAATGTCATCATTGAATACACTTTCGACCTTAGATGGAATATATTGTTTGTTGCTTCAAATGTTTTTTTCTTTTCTTTTTGTCCTTTATGTGCATTTCACTAAAAGTATCATTTTAGAGGGCATTAGCCCTTTTGCCTGCCTTTATTAGGCCACACATGAAGCGCTTTATTTCATCAGAGCTGACAGCCTTCCAAGGAGTCATTTCTTTTTGCAATTTTCTGCTCGGGTTCATGTTCCATTACCGCCGCATTATGCTTTTTTTTTTTTTTTTTTTATCCTGTCTTGCAAATGCACTCATTAATGGCCAAGTTCGTGAACAAACATATTTTTAACCCACGCACGCACAAGCGCACGCACGCACGCACACACCTTGTGAATACTTATGATCGCTCATGGTCACTTGTGATTGCTGGACCACTGGTTGCCGAATGGTGAATGGTGTGAGCTTGCCTAGAGGAGAGGACAGTAGTTAAACCAGCACATTGCTTTCTTTACCATGAAAGCAAAATCAATTCCAAAACCCATTACACGTATGGATGATTCAAAGGCACTTTGTGAAAGAAACGCTGGGTTCTTACCTTCCATTTCCCTCTAATTTCTGTGTGTGTGTGTGTGTTTGCGTGCGTGCGTGGGTGCGTGGGTGGGTGGGTGAGTGAGTGAGTGTGTGCGTGCGTGCGTGCGTGCGTGCGTGCGTGCGTGCGGGTGTGGGTGTGGGTGTGGGTGTGGGTGTGGGTGTGGGTGTGTGTTGGTGTTGACTTCCGTGCGCGTGTGCGTGTGCGTGTGTCGGGGAAATTGGCAGGAAACTCGATGCAGTCCCATATTGACTTATGGTGCCGATTCCATATTTAATAATCATTCTGTTAAAGGGGCATTCCGCAGATTTTCTGTACGTTTGAGTGCGGTTTTTACTCTTGAGTTAATGACCATTTGCGTTGTGATTCATTATGTGGCTTTGCAGGAAGGGTGTCTTGGTCTGATGTCATTAATTTAAGCGATGCATCCCGAATTAAAATTGGATAAACGCGGCCTGGTGTGATGCAATAACATTTGCAAAGGCATCGCAGCCCAACCCTTGCAGCACGAGGCAGTAATTGCTACGACATTTCTATACGTCGGATACAATATAATATATAAGATGGCAAACCCTGATGAAGACGCACCCCAAACAGCAGCCAGGCGGACGTTTTGTTTTTTTTTTCTCTCGAAACAGCTCAGCGTCGTTCCAAATTTTAGAAGCAATGAACCGCCGGCACGGAGGGAGCGTAAAGACAAATCTCCCTCTGATGAACCTGAGGAGGACCAGCGGTTCAAGTACAAAGAGCTCGTCAGCCGTGTAAAAAGCCTCTTTAAAAGGCCTGCTGCTGAAACATCTCAGGATTCAATTATCCAGCAGAAGGATCTGGCAAAGGAGACAAATGAGCGGCTGAAGGCGTCCATTGAAGACAGAGATGGATGATGTCAAAGCTCTGGCAATAACATCAAGTTTATTTGGGGGAGGTCCTCGGATCGGGGCTTCCGCGAGGGGGGGGGGGGCTTTCGCGCGCGGCTGTACGGAGAGCCTCCGGAGTGCCTGCGCGAGCCTTCCAGGATTATCGACGGGGATGGAGAGGATGTCTTGTACTTTGGCAGCGAGGATGGTATTGAAGCGGCCGAGGGAGGGGGGGGGGGGTCTCCCTCATGCCGAAGGACACAGTGGACCAGAGTCTTGAGAAATCGGTGGCCTGGGATCGATCTAACCTGGGTGAGGAGCAGGACCCCTCAGGACATCCCTTAGAGCGGTGCTGCGGGTTTTCTCAGTCCGCGCATGCAGCCCCCAGGGCTCTGCCCACACGGCCTGCGCTGCCTGCGCATGACAAGTCGCCGCTGAGCAGTGTTAAGAAAAGAAAACAAACAGGCTCATGTTAACCCCCCTCCGCTCACAGACGAGAACATGGAGACCTTCTCCGAGGCCATGATTCATAGATACTGGAACACAAACAACTTGGAAAACTAGCCACTCCGTCCGCCGCGTGTTTGTCTTCTCTGGACTTGACAAGCGGAGGTGAAGGGGCCTGTTGCTTTTGCGAAACGCACACCTCCGGTTGCAGTCTGCGTGGCTGCGGGCGCGCCTCAGACAAGTCGCCGCTGAGCAGTGTTAAGAAAAGAAAACAAACAGGCTCATGTTAACCCCCCTCCGCTCACAGACGAGAACATGGAGACCTTCTCCGAGGCCATGATTCATAGATACTGGAACACAAACAACTTGGAAAACTAGCCACTCCGTCCGCCGCGTGTTTGTCTTCTCTGGACTTGACAAGCGGAGGTGAAGGGGCCTGTTGCTTTTTCGAAACGCACACCTCCGGTTGCAGTCTGCGTGGCTGCGGACGCGCCTCACATTTGTGCCGTGCCGCCCGGACACGTCCTGTCACGGATGTGACGGTGGCTGTGTCAATGCTGAGGTAATGTTTTATGTAGAGGTATAAAAGAAATACAGATAAACATGCCCCTCACTTTAATGGCTTACAATGTGGAACATTAATGGAAAGGACACAACACCGAGAGAGGCGCCTGTTATTTTTCAGGCCATTATTAGCAACTAATAACCTTTTTAAAAATGAGCAGTATGCCATCAGGGTTTGCAGGTCAGGGGGAAGTTTTATTTTTATTTTTTGAAAACCCGTCAAAAGCAGTTTTGGGATTATTCCATCACGGAGATGACACGGCCGACCTCCTCTGAGGGTCGCAGCGGGACCTGGAGCCCGACATTGGACGAGAGGCAGGGTGCACCTCGGACAGGTCGACAAATCTGAGACAAACAACACGCTCACACGCAGCAGGTGTGAGCGTTATCCGGCGTCAACAAAGAGATTCAGTGACAGTTGTCCGTTTTCATCTTTCACCGCGCCCGGTTTTGTGCCTTTGCCTCGTAGTTGTCTTTGCTCACAATAACCATGTAAAGAATTGTTGACCCCCATCCGTGATGCTTATACTGTGTTTCTCCATATTCAGCGGTGCGTCCATCTGCGTTGTTTCCGGAGTGGCCCGCGTTTGGTGCGTTTGATGCTTTAAGATATATATCAGGCAGGCACATACGGAGGATTTTATTGGGTGCCTTGCAGGCGGGGGAAGAAATGGAGACGAGCTCGAGCCTGCTCCATTGGGTCCGGTGTGATTGGGGGCGAGAATGGAAACCTCACCTGGGTCACAGAGAGGTGAAAGCGAGAGACCGAGGAGTGTAAAAGAGAGACGAGAGGTGATGGGTAGTGTTGAAAATGAGTGTGGAGGAAGACAGAAAAAAAAAATGCCAGAAAAAGGTGGATATTTGAACCTTTCGGTGTTTTTTTGTTTTTTTTATAGGGTCTCTCACAAATTGAGTTTTTCCTGACCGGAAATATGAGGGAGGACAAAAATGATGAATGGTAGATTGTGACCACTTTTAGGCTCAATGTGCGTATGTGTGTACCTGTCCGTGAGACAAGGCGTGTATGTTTTGTGTTTTAGTAGCACCTCGTTTCCCGAAGTCCGTTGTAAATTTGCATGTGTGTATTAGTTGCAATGGTCTTGGGCCAGGGAATTCCATTTTCTGTTTTTGAATCTCTGCACAACTATAGGAAGAACAAGGCGTGTTTATAGGCTGGCGACGTGCCCAGGGTGTACACCCCCCCCCCCCCCCCCCCCCCCCCCCCCCCCCCCCCCACCCCCCATCCGCACACACACACACAAACAACCCACAAAAAGGATAAGCTGTATAGATAATGCCTTGATGGATGGGTGTGGAATTTGTGTTTTTATTTGTGTAGGTGTGTGTGTGTGTAGAGGTTTTCCCTCGCTGAGGATTTCATTAAGCTCAGTTAAACATCGCCACTAATAGGTGAGTGTCAGTGCTGGTATTGACTAAAGAGCTGTGATTCATCCTTGACCTTTTCATCCATAAACTTGTTGGTACTCACTGGTGCACCAATCTGGCTTTGATTTGGCTTTGCCTATTAGAGGTGTTCATTTCATCCTCGAGTTATTTTTTTTTTATTATTATGTATTATTTACAACCGCGATGCCTGGAAATCTCCAACATAATTTGAAAACCTTCAAAAAAAAAAAAAAAAAAAAAAAAACACAGTTGTTCCCCTCTGCCACCGGTTAAAAAAAAAAAAGCACAGTTGTTCCCCTCTGCCACCGGTTTATGGATCGACCTCTTTGAAAAAGAATTGCTATTACGGCAACTTATCTTGAATGGCATCAGCGCATGTCTAATTCTGCACTGAGCAAAGAAATCTTATCATGAGCAGTTTCTTTCATTGAGCCATTTGGCCAGAGACATTCCCGGTGGTGCCTGCACCTTTTTTTCCCCCCCCCGCAACCAATGCAAGCATTTCCGAACTTGAGTGTGTTCCCGTCTGTTTTAGGAGTGACTGAACGTGTGTGTGGTGTGATTTTTACTGTACTTGCTGTGTGTCCAGTGGGATGTTGACATACCTACGGTGGTCAGTAAAGTACTTTCACGTGCCAAACCGACCATTTATCCAGAATGCTAAATGCTTTGAGATGCACTCTTATTCAGTCAGAGAAAGAGAGAGAGAAAAACACTTTTCGTATGAACTACTGCAATCCGAGACTTAAAGAAAAAGAGGGGGGGGGGGGGCGCACCTCGGTTCCAACCCCTCCTGTGAAAATGAATTCACTGAGGGAATTATTCCACAATGTGCAATTGTATGGGATGCAAGAGAAATGCTGGTGCGTAAAGAGTCATATTTCCGAAATGGTAAAATGTAAACCTTTACTGTGGGAACACTCGGGAGCGTAATGGCAATATATATACGACGACAAAATGTTCCGAGAATGACATTTAGCGGCGGGGTTATCAAGCGCAGGGCAAGCAGGCAGGAGGGTTGTGCAAAGCTCAAAATGACATTTACAGTAACCTTTTCCCGTGACTTTTTAAGAAGGGTTAAAACCACAGAGACGGAAAGATGGGGCTGTGTTAGGTCTTTCCCATTAATCAAACTGGTGATTGCACCGTGCCACAGCCCCCGGGCAATTCCTCTTCTCACTTGTTAAAAAGGGAGGAGGAGGAGGAGGAGGAGGAGGAGGAGGAGGGTCACAAACAGTCAGGGCCGCAGGGTGCACAGATGGTCCCAATATTTGTCCTTTAACCGGCCGAGCCAGGGTCGGGACCTGTGACAAAGCAACTCATCGTCCATAAGCACGGCCAGTTCAACTGCACATTGCCATTTGGTACGTTTTCACAAATATTCATGCTACACGAATGTTTTTTCCAACATCAACTTGCTCATTATTGTGAACAAAGGAGATTTGGAAACAATTATCGTCCAAATTAAGTACGGTGAAATACTAAATGGCTAAATCGAGCTGCTTTAAGGATTATACAATACTTTTCTTTGTAAAGCACAGATTATAAAAAAAAAAACAGAAATCCACTTTTCCGTTTTGCGGATGAGAGAGGAATGGAGTTTTTGTGTGAATTAGATCTCACTTTAACCAAATGGAGGACGGATTCTGCGGCAACATTTGGAGCGCTTGTTGACACTATGTCGGGGACATTTGGCAGCCCCTGTCTCCTCCGCGACGTGGAGAGGCGTTGAAGACACAGCAGGGCGGTACATATCCCGAGGCAGTTCCATCCCTTAACTCAGTCGAGCACAGTCGGAACACCGGCCTTTAGAATTGAAAATTTATGGAGTGTAGGAAAATGCTTCTGGTTGCAGCTATCACAAAATGTGATTTTAGTTTTTTGCCTCTGACCTTAAAAAAATGATTAACCTAACACCGGCAACAACTGTGCTTTTCACTTCTCAACCTGACGGTAAGACGTAAGTACGTTTACTCAAGTATTCCGAGGAAGTACAGTTAACTGATACTTTATATGCTATATTTCAGAATACACACTTTTTACTCCACTGCCTTTGTCCAACAGAACGAAACATAAGCACCAGTTTCTCCGTCACCATTTAGAATACGAGTACTGCTTAATAGGTTAATAATGCAAATGTCCCCACTGTGGGACAATAAAGGATTATCTTAATATATTGGTTATAATACCGAACGGAGGCCTTCGACATGATTAGTATTTTTGCTTTTGTTCTTTACTGTGTACTTTTACCTTAACCCCTTTTTCATGAAGTGCTTTTACTTGGAATGGAGTATTTCAAAGCTTTGAAATCTAGATGCATCATTAAACACATGTAGGACGTAAATTACCTTTGATACAAGGACACCCTTCTTCTGAACTGCATGCCGTATGTTGTAATACGGAAGAGGAAGTGAACCGACGGCTTTTGAACAATTACATCATTTAATCCACAGTGGCCAGGTGCAGTCAAGCCAGTTTGTTTGAACAGGCGTATTTATTTGCATGTCGGTTATCGCCTCTGTTGTTCCTAAAGGGCGTGTTTGCGTGTAGATATTTCAGGAAGGACGACATGTCCGTACAGAGCAGGGATTCCCTGGGCCTTCTTTAACTGACACAGACTAGAATGCTATTTCGTCTTCTCTGTCTTTCTGTAATTCCACTGAGGTAGAGCCTTTTTCAGCTGTCTTAGATATGTTATTATTTGACTTATTGGCATGGTGACTTTATTCCAGCAGGAGTAGAAAGAGCGTTTGCTGGGAGTATTCCCAGGTGCGGAATATCGTGGTCCAGAGAGTAGGTACTACAACAGGGTGGATGCATGTTGATCATTTAAGTGGGATGGACTCAAATAAACGGCATTGTCCGTGATTTCTATATCGTATGACCCAGCGAACGGATTTTTTTTTTTTTTTAATCAGCGGAAGGCATAGAATGTGCTTAACCCAAACGGGCAGTTCTGAATGAGAGGATGAAATCCTAATAACGGTATGATTATTATTTTTTTTCTAGATTTGTTGTCAAGAAAGGAAAAAAACATCAACAACATAGTACTGGATTTTAGGCAAGAATATTGTTCTGTTAAGTTAACTGAAACGGGTGCTGCACGTGGTTGAGAAGAATCACCGACTCCTCCTGCGTGCACCAGCCTATGGTCACTTCATTCGGTCTCGCGCTAATACTAGTTGGCCATGCAATTGAAATGAAAGCGATTATCATTGGAATGACAAAAGGTGTCGCCGCATTTGATCGGTTTTAGATCCCCGTGGGACAACCGCATGTGGGGTTTGCGCACATTTACTTGCGCCTTGTTGAGGAAACAGCGGTTTGACAGCCTGTAACCGCTGCCTTTTTGTCATCCCTAGCTGTGTAGTTGCTAATGAACGTACACTGCACTCGCTCTAGACAATGTCGGACAGGGAACGCGAGACATTCCGGTCTACTGGGAGTCCACAGCAGTGTCTACATTCCAAGGAGATCCTCTTAAAGGCATCACGCAGACAGGATGCGCCGTCTTGCTCCCTCCTCCCTAACCCAGAACATCTCCTCCGAGACTGCTGATTTGGCTGGCAGCAAGGCTCGCTGTGATCCGCTTTGTCCAGATGCGCACAGACACACACCCACACACAGGAGACAAATCCCAATGTGAATTAAATACTTCCAAGCCGCTGCACAAAGGAATAATAGTGAGTCAACGAGTGTGTTGGGTGTGTGTCTGTGTGCGACAGACAAAGAGAGGCCGAGGTTGTGGTTGTCCCATGTTTGTCGTACATCGGTGGCCACTAAAGCTCGCAGCTATCTTTGTGAGCTGCGAGGAGTTTGCGCACACACACACACACACTTTCGCACACCCACCCAAACACACACGTGTTTCCCTAGAAACAGCATTTAAATTCACACTGAAACTGATGGATTCAAAGATGCAGACCTTCAGAAACATACACAACATTCACACAGTGTATGGCTGATTTACTGTAAACACACACACACCCACCCACACACGCTAAGTCGTCGTTCTTTGTGTGTGTTGAGCAAACACAAACAACCTGGCTATCACAGCGTTGGTATTTTTGCCTCACACTTTTACCCACTCACACGTCATATGCGGTCTATAGAGCTGGAATTGAATTGCCAACATAGACAGTCCATGTCAGGATGGCAGAAGCCTCTCCTTGAGCTAAAAATAAGGTGTGCATTATTTGGCGAGAGCTGTCGCACACACACACACAAACACACGGGCAGAGACAAACACACACATGCTAAATCCAGCTGCCCCAGTACCCTGATTTTTCAAATTCACACGAGATATACACACACTCGCACACGCACACAAACACACACACAAACACACAGAGGAAAACTTCAATTAACTACTGAGCTTGTTCTAAATGTACTAAAAAGACAGAGCAGTTTTCAAGGGGGGGGAACAGAGAAACGCAAAGGCATAAAACTGCAGTAGATAAACAAATTAGATGTTTGGATCATAAAATATGTCCAAGTTCAGACTAAAACGCTTATTTGAAATCAAACATCAGTTTGAATACTACACATGTATCAAGTTTGTCCTTTTTGCCAAATAATTGTATAATATAATAATTGTAATTGAAATAATTAGAGCCTTTTTGATCATGTGAAATATGTCAATATATTCACAGCAAAGCCAATCGAGTACATTATTTGGGTCAATAGTTGGAGAAAATTCTTCTCAAGGCACATTTACAAGATTTAATCTTCCCACACAGACACACAAATATAACAATATACCTATAAGATCTGTTGCTGGCAGCCAGACCAGAAACGCATATGACATCAAAACATTTCCATTGTTCTTCTCTGGCCCTTTCAGACTCAATTAAGGTGAGGAGACAAGTGAGGGGAAGATGGACGTGAGCCCCTATGGTGAAATGATTGATCCCCCCCTCCCTGATATAGCAGCAGACCAGAATCCTGAGAAACTGAAGGCACTGTCTGGCACGCACAGCAGAGGAGCAGCAACAATAGTCCAGAGATAAAGCCACTGCCGACAGATGCAACACAGGTGCCATAATAACAATGTGTTCTTTCCTGATAACGGTTATAGGGATGTGATATTGTTGCAATTCCGATTGAAAATTGGAGCTCAGAAGGCAAGTGACACAAGTAGTGCTGGAATCGAAAAAAAAACAAAAAACATAATAAGCAGAGATCAACATCCATGTGAATGTGGCAGGATAAAACCCACAGAAGGAAATATAGCCCGTGGCCAAGTACTGTATGTTCCTATTGACTCAATGCTGCTACCTATATACTGTAGCTCTCAGAACCCATATGGATTTTTCATAAAGCCTTTATGGGTTCGATGCAGATGACCATTTTATTGCCTCCAAATACTGCTCAGATATATGAAGCCTGTTTGGCTTGAGGCAGGTCAGGAGGCACCAGCACATCAATTATTTAGGTATCCACCACCACATGTGGATGTGTGTATGTGTGTGCGTATGAGAGCAATTTAGGAAGAGTGAGAGTCGTTTGTGTTTTTGTTGATGTGTGACCAAACAAGACCTGCTAGACCAAGTTATTATTTTCATATTTCAACCGCCATTTATTTGAACCCCAAAAAAGAGAGAGAGAGATGGGTTGACTCCACTAAACTCAAATACAAAAGTAAGGGACTCAAATTGAAATCATGATGGATACAATTTACACATACATCCAGTGCTGAGGATCAGGGGGACAGCATTGCGAAAATGACAGTACTCTTATGGCTGATATGGCCAAAGGGGAGCTTGAACAAGCCAGAAAAAATGCTTTGTCTCGGCAACCATGTAGCCTGCGACTGTCATTGGTCTTTGTATAAGTGGCTTGGATCTGTGTTATGGCCAGTTCCGGTCTTAAAGCTAACAGTAAAAAAATAGAAGGGAGACTTTTCGATAGCCACCCTAGATCCTATCTTTCACCCCCCCCCCTCCCCTCCCCATCCCGATCTCACCGTCTGGTCTGCCGCAGCGGGCGCCCTGTGCAGATATGTTCCATTTCCACAATAATCCCGACAAAAAAAAAACAGAAAACCAAACCGAGCCTTGTGCGCAATGTGCGGGTTGTAAAAGGTTGTTGTTGTTTTTTTTTCTGTTCAGGGTACTAATGGATTCAGCAGAGATCGCCTGGTACCACTCGGCACAACAATTCTTATCTGATGGGGCGTTGTCTGTTTATGTGGCCGCACTCACTCCGTTTTCAACACCCTCCTGCAATTTGATGGGCGCCTGTGTGTGTGTGTGTGTGGTGGGGGGGGGGGGTCCATCCGCGACGAACAGTCCCAAAAAAGAACACACAACAGGTCTTTGCATGTTTGCGCGCGTGTCTGTGCGTGCGTGCAAGTAGGTTTTTGTGTGCGTAAAAGTGTTGCGTCCGTGCGCGTTATTGGCGAGAAAGAGGCAGCTGGGGGGGGGGGGGGGGGGGGGGGGGGGGGCGGGGGGGGCCGGGGGGGGGGGGGGGGGGGGGGGGGGGGGGGGGGGGGGGGGGGGGGGGCTGAGGGGGGGGCCGGGGGTGGTGGTGGTGGAGGAGAGGATATCATACGGAATCCCTGATCACTCCTTGCCCCCGTTAACCAAAGACAGCTCTTTGAGAATTCCACTGGCGTCCACGCGCCTCCTCTCCCGGATCATGTCCTCCAGGCTGCGAAAGACCAGCGTGTGCACCCCGCTGCCGCTCAGATGCACTTTGAGGAAATACTGCTGCTCCGCCGAGTGCGCCTCTCCCCCGGCTTTGAACTCCCGTTTGCCAAAGCGACACCAGGCTGCGAAACTTTCCGAGTTGGTCCAGCATATGTCCTCGCTGCTCAGGCCCAGGTGTCCCGCCGCGTTCTGCATCACCAGGTCGGGGGGCAGCGGCCGGTACCGGTAACGGTTGTTGACTATCCTCCCGCGGCGCCCGCTGCTGATCTCAAGCAGGCTTTCCTTGCGGATCTCGCCCTTGTGCAGGTGGATGACCCGGTCGTCCCGCTCGTAGATGGCCCAGTGCGGGGCCTGCGCGCTGGCCACCAGCTCCAGCAGGTCCCCCGGTTTGCACATAGTCAGCAAAGTTTTGGCCGAGTACACGTTCAGGTCCTCGTTCTCCCGCAGCTTAGAGAAGATGCATTCCTGGGAGCAGAACGCCGAGTACTCCACCTCGCTGACCGAGAAGGGTCCCTCCTCGGCCGGGCTGTGGTCTTTGGTGAAGCCGCAGTCAGACGGCGTGCGGTCGTCCACCTCCTCCTCTTCGTCAGAGAAGAAGTAGGCGACCCCGACCCGAAGCTCGTCCTTCTCCAGCCCGGACGGATCCCCCGTGGGCAGCTCGCTGTAGTTGAGGTGGGTGATCCGATCCAGTTGATTTCCCATCAATGACCTGGCAAGGCAGAGGCATGGACTGCGGTGTCTGAAAGGCAGAGGGAGAGAGAGATATGTCAAGAGTAAAATTGCAACGCCAAGCAAAAACATCACTTTCACTGGGTGCCTCACACTATGCACGAAATCCTGGGTGCATTGGAATCCATTGGGTCGGTTGATTAGAGAGCATTCCACATTTCCAGACAATAAGCTTAATATAGGGTAATGATTTCGCCCAAAGTGTGCACAAACACAATCAATGACTCTCTGGCCCCTTGCTCACTTCACGCTCATGAGTCAACAATTAATTCCAGTGAGACCGCTGCTCCCATTCAGAAACAAGATAAAGAAAAGAGGTGTAGTACCCTGTGGTTGGCAGCCGCTGCATTAAAAAAAAACAGCGTGGAGAGAGGAGGAACTGTAAGCAAAGCCCACTTATGCGTAATTTACGCACGGCTCACAATGGGGGGAAAAAAAGTGCGGATACCTGTGCGCTCCCCGGGCTAAGAGATTAAATATCCTTATTGTCCATTTGTCCCCCTCTGAGAGAGAGAGAGGTCCCCTGCTCTGCTGTCTCGGTCCTCCTTCTTCGCACACTGGGACTGTGACGCGTCTCAGCGCGTACCGGCTGCTCCGGCTGTCCTGGTGCGTCCTGTTTCTCCACTTCGTTCAGCGCCAGCCTCCATTTAAGTACCGCGGAGAGCTCCGCCTCGGCCGGCGCGCTCCTCCCTCAGTGGCTCTCACTGGAGCCCATTCCCGGTCCCTGCTGACGTCCGGCCAATGGAAGCCTCGGATTAATACAACCAGTCGGTGCAGCGAGCCAACCAAGTGCGAGCGGGTTCGCCTCGCGGTGATAGGCGGCTGTTACCGTGGCATGGTTGTTGTTGTCAGAGATGCTGTGGAATTCTGTACAGGAACGGCGGCGGCGTGCGCACGGGCAAGTTGAGGCGACAGTCCCCGGTTATCTGGAATATATATATATATATATATATATAAAAATGCACCCTTATCATGCGCACGCTGTTGCTGCAGGACATGACACACGTGCCCCCCCCCCCCCCCCCCCCCCTCCCTCCCCGAACACGCGAGTACGCTTTCTGATCTTCAAATCCCATGTGATACTCGTATAATAATTCCACACTGCATCACTTGTTCTTCTTCATCTGTCACTGTGTGTGTGTATGTGTGAGCGCGCGCCTGACATAGACATGAGGGAGGGGCCGGGGGCAGACGTTTGTTTGTGTGCAAGGTAGGAACAAAAGAAGAGAGTCCCTGCCTTGAAAGTAAGGGGAAAAATATGAGTGGAATGAAATGCGTATCAAATTTCAGCCCCGTGAGTCACTTTCGCATGCATAATATAGTGTGCTTTGCTTGCAAGATACATTTGCATACACTTATACCACGGCCAATCCCCGCTGCCCAGAGCGGAGAGCCACACGGGCAAGTTCAAGGCCGACACTGACCCGGAAGTTAATGTTTCGCTCCGGAAATATGTCCGAAATGAGTTCACCTGTTTTTCCTTCTAGGTTTTTTCTGTCAACATCCAGAAAGCTTAAACGAATACATTTCTTTTTCCTCTCGAAGATGGTGGGAGATAGCAACTCTCCAGCTGCAGACGTGGAACAGTCGCTAGTCTTTGTTTCCACTGGTGACAGGCAGAGTGGTTGGTGGCTTTTTGCTAGGTGAGATATGATTGTGTGGATTTAACACTCTCCCGTACACAAACACAAGCACACACAAATACACACACACACACACACACACACACACACCTCCCCCCCCCCCCCCCCACACACACACAAAGTGGGCAAACACAGTTGTCCTGGCAGCTAAATCCTTGTACATTTTCTTGAGAGAGTCAGGCATAAACACTAAATAGTAGATTCTTTTTTTTCATTTGTCACTACATGGGCAAAGTAATTTGTTCCGACACAAATACACACACAGACACATGCCCAAAGTGTCACAGGACTGCCAGCAATAGCTTTGGTGGCTATCTGCACGTGGTCCTGCCACCTACATATAATCTAGAATGACAAGAAATGAGTTTTCCTTTGTAGACGCAGCCTTTTTCTGGACACACACATACAATGTACCAGCTCTCCCTCATTTTCCTTCTCTGTCCCCCCCACCCCCTTTCGCTCTGTCTTTTACTCACGCACGCATCTAATCATATATGCCTGTGGTGTAATAATAAGGCAGGGTGCAGACAGTACTGGAATAACTACTGAGACAGGGTGATATTTCACAACCCCTATAATTGGATATGTCTCTATTCCCTAATTACTAACTAAATCATATACACGGCGGTGCCATACCATGCAGATAAAACAGACTGGCACATACACTCAGTATGCTGACAGACTCACCTGTGAACACCAGTGGATAAATACGCTTCACCTGTCACGTCAGCTGTCTTCCTCTGTCCATTGTGTATTTATACCATGATGTGTGTTGTACCGGTGTACTCCTTCATGTAGTCACTGACCATGGTTATATGACGTGTGAGCGTGAGAAAGCTTTTGTCACACTGTACGAAGGCTATAGAAAGGGTGTGGCTTCGTAAGAAAAGAGCTTCATCGCTAGTCATTAACCCTTGAGTGACAGTCACAGTAGTTTTTGGGTTTGTGTATGTGGAGTGGCTGGAATGGAAAAATAGAAATTAAGAGTGAGGTGTGTTTTTATAAGCGAGGTGATGATGATGTCATGTCAATACTTATAAGACCTGCCTAACCTGTATACCGTGTAGTGCTCATTACGTTGATGTTTTTTTTTTGACACAAAACAAAACACCAAAAGGCTATGCAATATTACTAAAGCCCTTCTACTTGTCACAAAACACTAACAAGTTCTATGCATGTTTGCAATGTATATTTTTCTTGATTTGCTTCTGTTTTGTCTATGTGCATTTTAAGTTGCAGAGTGTTTCAGGGAGGTCAGAGAGCTGGGTCAGCTATAAAGGCAAGGTAGAGCAAATGTTGTGCATTAATATCACCTTTACATAGCCAAAGACATAACTCGTTTTTTGACACCCAGTTTTGTTTAGTTTATGTCTAATGTGATGTTGAGGAAATGGGCTCCATTCAAATCATAACCATTCCAATCTGCTCTGGGTTTTGCTTTTTGTGTCTCTACTCTGGCAATTTAGTGACAGTAAAAAAAAAAAAGACAATCCACCTCAAACCTTTCTCCCTAGAGGAAAACTGAATATAAGTTTTTGGAAGTTAACTTATGTCAACATAAATTAAATCAATGGATGGGTGCTGTGTATTTCTGGTTGCAGATGAGTTGTTTGTCAGTGAATGTTGCCGCTGCATCAACACTTATTCCACAATTACCCTCTTTGTTTGCGTGCCATAGTACATAATGACACTTATGTAAATGCTGGGTGATAATTATTCACAGCAATCATATGCATATAGTCGGAATGAATGTTGTATTTTATTTCCCCCATGGATATGTGGATGTTTGGGAATGAAACTGACCCATCAGCTTGATTACAAAGTATTTCAGCTATGTTAAGAATGATGGAAACAATGTTTATTGATCACGATATTGTGTCAGTTGTTTTAGGGCACATGTGAAACATAAAAAAAAAATCAGCTGCTGTTTTTGTCAGAAAACGTATAAAAGTAATTATACCCCCCAGCATGTCTTTTGTTTATGGCTGTAATTGCAGGTACTTAGGTGCTGCAGATGGTAGCCATCAACATCAGCATCATATCTATAATCACAGTCGAGTCTTTTCCCCGGGGCTTATTTCTTTAACTGAGCATAGTCTTTATCTTCATGGAATAGAGGGCCGGAGGAGCTCATCGTGTTTGCCTGGTTGAACAATACAATAAGCAATCATCGGACAGACATTATTAAAACAATTTCTTTACAGTAATAAACAAGGTGGTGTTTCACTTTTTATTTTAGTTTGTTTGTTTTGTTTTATGTGTTTTTTCGTGTTTAGTTTTTTCAGGTTGTGTTGATATTACATTGTGTTATCCTAAATTATTTCGTGTTATGTTGCTTTGTGTTATGATGTGTTCTGTTACCTTAGTTTACATGCACATTATATGATGTTACAGTGTATTATATTATTATGATGTCATAAAGCATTACGTTATGTACACATGGTCTTTCGGATAGACTTCTTTTGTTTTTTATCTTGCTGTTACCCCAGTCAATTTTCATGCTATTTCCCTGACTCTCCCTTTCCGCACTATTTGTTTATATTTAATAAGAAATGACATTAAGAGACAGTGGACACTGCCATACTCTAAATGAAAGTCAATGCTTTTTCATTTTTTCATAAACCGGTGAAAAATGCTCGTCATAAATTGCTGTTTTGGAACAGTATAGCTTTCATATAGATGCTCAGTAATGTGGAAACAGTTGAATCTTTCACCGGCTTACGGACCCTGGTGGGCATCCAGGGAGTCACATATGGCACCAAGCTGTCCCATGACATCTTGCAATTCAACAGCGGAAGAAATTGGAAAAGTTTGGTAACAAAATGTTTCTCTTGCCAGTAAGAGGAATTGACTTGGCAGAAGTGTTTCCGTATAACACTAGTTCCAAAAGTGTCCCTCCATGCTTCTCCAAATACAGCCGGGCCTCCCTTTGTGCTACATAACGACTTCATCTGTTGTAGGTTATTTGATTTTTTTTTAGAATAAATGTTATAATAAATATGCTTTTTTAGAATTCAAAAACTGAGTTATATGCCTAAATTTGTCTAGACTTCCCCATTATTTATATTATCAATTTTGTTTTCGCCTCAGAAACAATCAGCATTTGTTTAGCAGTTCTGTTTACCCACTGCTAAAAAATCCTCTGGTCTAACACAACTTCTATCACGTGCGTGTACATGTGGCCAGGGTTTTGTGTGTGTGTGTGTGTGTGTGTGTGTGTGTGTGTGTGTCATGTGTTTTGTTCCAACTCTGTCTGGGTCGCTCATAGAAGCAGGCCTTCCATGGGTCTTATCAGCTTTCCTCAGACTGTGACTCTTTAAGGAGGCCCGCGTCTGACACATCATAAGCACATCGATGTGGCTGTGAATGTTAACTTCTGCAGATTCAACTCCCCTCCGTCTCCAACTTAATGTTGCTATAGTCCCTCTACTCTGAAAAGGCTTGCAGCTTTCACATACCTGTGTGTGTGTGTGTGTGTGTGTGTGCGTGCGTGCGTGCGTGCGTGCGTGCGTGCGTGCGTGCGTGCGTGTGTGCAGGAAAAAAGGTCCACATGCTGCATTTCATCTTCTTGTAAAGAACTGTTCGTGATTTAGTTTGATCTGATGTATAGTTGACAAAATAATACTGCTTAATGCCTCTCAATCCCAGGAACAAAGTTGTTCCAAGCCATTCAGGTTCAGAGCTGAAGTAAAACTGGACCTCCGGGTTTCTGATTTTAAACCCTGTCCATGAAACGACACAAGAACAAAACATACAGCACTCCAACAGGCTATTTGTCAGCAATATTTCATTTGGCCTCCTTCATTTAACCAGATAAGGAAGATGGCTTTTTGAAAAATGTATGTTATTTGTTCTTCTCTTTTTTCACAGGCCTTTGAACACCATTTCGCAAGAGCCCAAGAATTTCATGGGTTGTGCCTCAGCAAAAACGATGGGTTCCTGCCAAAAGGGTCAAAAGGGCTGCGTGTTTTTTTCATCATCACCATGATCATCCTCCTCCTCCTCCTCCTCCTCATCATCATCATCTCCATCATCACCAGACCAAATAGAAGCAGGTCCAGCCCTGGCACTAGAAAGGTTAGTGTGAAGTAAATATATTTGTTGGCCATTGCAATGAAACCCCACACAGTTCAGTAAGTCAATTACACAATACACAATTAAAAAGGGCTCGAAGTTGTTGTGGTGCCATGTTTAGCACTGGTGCATCGCACAAAAAAGTTCTGAGCTCAAGTTCTAGTTTGGCTCTTTCTGTGTGCAGTTTGCCTTCCTGCGGGTTTTCTGGCTTCCTCCCACATTCCAGACATGCAGATTAGGCTTAGGGTAAAAAATGTACTCTCAATTGTCCGTAGGGGTGATTGTGAATGGTTGTTTGTTTCTGTGTGTTGGCCCTGTGATAGGCTGACGACCTGTGCAGGGGGTGTAGTCAAGTCAAGTCAGGTCAGCTGGGACCCTCAAAATATAAGTGGTATAGTTAATGGTTTGAGAAAACACAGTGTACTCTTGCTATACATACTTACTTTCTTCGCCATGCTGGCTTGGCCTGTCCGACAGCAGGAGGATGATGCAATATAAATATTACTAATAATGACAGAAGGAAAATTTAGGCCAGTTGAGAACATCAAGTTTTTCCTCTGAAATATCCTCCGCCATTTCTGAAATCAATGCCGAGTTTTGACAACACTGAATCGATTGGGATGAAGAATTGATCCTTCCCGTTGCACCTCCCACAGCATAGAGTTTGTTCGCGCAACCTTGGACACACTGACCCAGTTTGATTGATCGTGACGTAACTGTTGTGACATCCATTCTTGGATGTTGGGATTTTTTTTTTTTTTTTTTTTTTTACAAGTAATAATTTTTTTTTTGAAAGAGCCAAACATGTGGAGAGCAAAGGCCATTGCGAATAAACACTCTATAATGGATGTTGCGGAAAGCTTACTTGCAGTCCAACATGAAACAGTTGTATATGACAATGAGGAAGAAACGGCAGAAAAAAAGACACAAATGCAAAGGACCTCGTGATGATATATAATGTAATCCACCCAGACTAATATAGTTTAATTCATTTATAGAAAAAGAAATGTCCCATTTGCGCTTATACATATCACACCCTTTGGTGACATTCTGAACAGATCGCAGAAAGCTTTTAGCTTAACACTAATATTTACCTCATTTCCAAAATTCCATTTTGGTTAATTATTCGACAAAACGTAATGTAATCTTTTTTTTCTCGCGATACACCCTTAATTTCTTTGCCTTGCCGGCAATGCCTACTATTTCTATTCTGGTTTCTTTCCTCCCCCCTCTCCCCCTTTTAATCTATCTTACTTAAAGTCGTTCTTCATTAATTTCCCCCTCATCCTCTTTATCTCTCGGTGGTTGGTGTAGGCCATTGGTATGCAGGGTGATGTTGGCTGCTGTTTGCAAGGGAAGGATAAAGCGGTAATCAGTGCCAATGAGGCGGCTCTTGTCCCAGAGCACAAATGTGCCAACATCAGCAACACCGCGAGACCATGTGTGTCAGTGTGCACTGTATTTGAGTGTGTGTGTGCGTGTGTTTGTGTGTTCCTCTATGTGTGTATGCGAGTGTGAGTGAGGGAGCAGCATCAAAGAGGTCAGGTGGAGGTCATTTGCCTGGATACAGATGTTGTACGTCCTTTTTTTCCCCGGCGCACAATGCCAGCTGCGCAATTTGATCACAGCCATCAAAATGCAGAGGTTTGGCTTTCCAGTTCCTACGGTCCCTTCTCAGTTTTCACCACACTCTGTTGATCGGAGGGGGAAGAACTGATCCTTCCAGAGATTATTTGTACTATACTTACGACACATGTATTTTCCTTGTGCAGCCCTGGACACACTGACCCACTTTGCATGGTTCTGATGCAACTGTTCTGAAATTGATTCGGGAATTACTGTTTGCAGGAAATGGATTCCTCGTTTACGTTTACTTCAAGCTGAATTCGGCAATATTGTCTTTTGGATATGTTCCCTTACCGAAAACTTAAACCTAGGTAATATTGCAAAAACACGCATGTCTAGTGTTGGTGTATTTTGCGCTCTCCTCCTGCTGAGACCACGCACAGCCTTGGTTGTATTGAAGACGACCTGCGATTCATGCTGTTGCCATGGGTTTATAGAGGCTGCTCAAATGCACGTGAATGCCTGTCCATTCCAAATAGGGTGATCCACTGTAGTCATCGCAAATAGCTTGTTGTTTTTTCCGTCTCACCACAAGTTATATGCCACTGGCTCTGTGTTGCTTTTGTAAGTGTTTCCGACAGGGCCGCGGGCCCTCCCTGGACCACCAAACCAGGGTAAGCGAAAGCATTTTCGGCCCCTGATTTAATTTCATTGAAGATACTTTGTATTTACTCCTACCAATTCTGCGCCTCTTGCACAAGGACGTCGAGTTCCCATTTAGAGAAGCGTTTGTTGAGGCTATTCTGGAGGGCTGTGCCATTCAGTAAATGAACGCACCACTTTGGCAATGAAGGGATAAGGGTGACAACGAGTTGGGTCATAATGCCAAGCATTTTAACTCGCAGCCATTTAAAAAAAAATAAAAAAATACCTGTAATTTGGTTTTCGGTCACTATTTGCTGCTGCCGTATGCAGCCTTCTCAGTTGTTACCAGCATGCAACAGCAGAACTCACCTTGGAAAGACGTGCTATGTTTTCTATAGTATGCCGTTTTACCTTGTAGGTACCTTGACTGTGACCATGTGTGTGTGTGTGTGTGTGTGTGTGTGCGCGCGCATGACTAAGCATGTGACTTCATCCTGTGTGGCCTGGTCCCTTGTCTAACATGCCAGCCTAATCTGCTATCAAACAGTCTTGCAGACCTTTGCCTCTTACAATGGCTGCCTGGCCCTGATTAGTGTGTGTGCAGTGTGTGTGGGGGGGGGTGGTGGGGGGGGGGGGGGGGGAAGGAGAAATGGAAGACAATAAGGCGTGATGTAGGGGGTTCACATCAGGGGCAAGGCAGAACATTCTAGTTATGGATTGTCAGGGCTCAGAGACTCTTTATATATACACGCACACACACACACACACACACTTGCAGGTACCCGCCCGGTGCACACATGTTCAAACCCATGCATGCCTGCACACACGGGCACATGATGATAAAGTAAAAACAGAGGCAGTAACTTTACTTCTCCGTGGTTAAGTTGTCCACATGGCTTCGATATAATCTTCTCCTCAGTGCCCCCTAGTGGCATAGTAATAAATCAGGAGCACTGGCTGTATTTTAATACATACAATCTATGTTGTTTTCAGAGCTACGGAGGCAACAGATTTAGGAGCCAAACTAGTGTTGGCCCATGGCCCTTCGGTTTTCACCGTTTGCAAGTACCTGCATCCAAGCACAAATTCTACTTGGGATTTGTGTTGTTCGCTCTCCACGCAAATGTTGCGCACGGTTGTCCAAAGCGTTATTTTCTCTTCTGATCAGCTTTAGCGGAATAACAGCTTTCCATAACAAAATGCCTTACTATGCAAACACAAAACTGTGCAATTACAAAAAAAAAAAAAAGAACTACCGAATGCTTAATTCCTTTACTATGACTCATTCAGTAGTTGTTTGGTTACTAAATAAGGATTTATGACCAGTCTTGTTCATAAAGGCCCGAAGCATGGACATTAAAAACCTTGCGTCAAACACTTCTCATCATTAAGGTGCATACAGCCAGAAAGTGTCAGTGAAGTTCATCTGTTCCTCCCTCCTGTGACGGATTACTGCGTGGGCGGGAAACCACAAGAATTATATTCCCATTTCAAATTCCTCTGTAGATAATGAAAAAGTGGATGATGCAGCAAAACTAATACGATACGATATCCCCCTTCGTTTCCACTGAATTTCATTATTTTTTTTTGCCAGTTCTGATGATTCGCCTTGACTTTATTTTCGCTTTCTGCTCAAGGTCGAAAAGTTTTGCTATTGCCGATTTTTCTCAAATGAGTCTTCATTTGTATGTTTATTGAAGGTAAAATTTCCTCCCTCACAGCTACTAATATCCTGAGTATTTCTAATCTGCCATAAATCGTAGCAAATATTTGAAATTTTACAAATGAACATTGGAAGGAGGCCTCGGTGTCGACCTGCGTTGAGATGTTGAGACAGGGGCTACCCCGGCATGGACTGTTTGGTACTCATTGAGGCTTAGGGGGGCGGGTATTGACGCTGGTGTCTGGGCCCAGACACAAACCCGATCCTCTTTTCTTTCGGCTTTCTCCCTCTCGACTCCAGAATCACAGCGTAAACAAGCAGCAGCGCTGACCGCGACTATCCCTGAAGAGAAGCCTCTCCTCAGTTCACCCCCAGGGACTCGATGATCCTTCACACGCTCATAAACCCACACGACGGCACAGATCCGTGTGTATATTTATAGATAATCTGCGGTTCATTAACGCCTTTAAACAGCTGGATTTTCTTTGAATTGGTGATTATGGCATTATTATAACTGCATCGTTTGGTTTAGTGGATCATTGGCATTTCGCTCCTGCTTTGTTGTTCGCCTTTTGGTCTATAATCCCACAACGAGGCAGAGTAGACCAAATATGTCCAACTCTCTACAGAGGGTTGGCTGCGGGAACATCGTGAAAGAGTTGTACAAACTGTAAACTTGCTGTGATAGAGAGACGCTTGTGTTGCACGTTGGGATGAAGGAACCAGAACGACCACCACAGCTATGGATAGGTTTGCCTTAAGACGTACGGCAGATGAATGACACTGCGTTAAGACTGCGTTTGCTCGGTTATGCTGGGGAAAAGGCATCCTCTCAAAAAATAGCGTCAAAGAAGTCAGTGGATGCAATTCAGAAAAGCCCCCGACAGCAACCCAAAAGAAAAGTGTGAAATCATATAGGTACTAGGTGCGCAGCGTGACCTTTGCTATTCGGCATTCCGTATCCCACCGCATCCCCGCACGGAAGCTCACATCGAGCCGAGGAGGTTGTGAAATGTAGGGCGGGAGGTAAAAATGGCTGCTCTGTCAGTTGGAGGTCAGACGTGGCGCGCGTGAATAGATTTTTTTCATTCCCGGACACAGTTAGTTGGGGGAGAGGACACTGCTCTCCTCTCTCCCCCCGGGCTTCTGAAGCCTGTTAAAATGCTGAGAGCTACACGCAGACACACGTGAACACATGTACACGTGCTCTCGCGCTCACGCACGCACGCACGCACCCGCGCGCGCACGCCGGGCAGCGCTCTGAGCCTCTTCTGATTTCCCATGACCACCGTGAGGTTGTGCTCCACGTGACGTCTTGAGCGTTTTCCTCTCCTGTACCTCGCGCGCTCGGACAAGCCCCTCCCCTTTGAGTGTTCTTGAAAAAAAGCGAATGTTTTCCTCTCCTCTTTCACGCCTCCCTCTCTCCGCTTTGCTCATCCCCCACTTCTGCACCTGACCCACTCCTCCTCTCTCTTGACCTCCCTCCTCCAACCTCTGTCTCTACGTCCGGCTTTTCCTTTTTCCACCCCGCCCGTCCATTTCAAGTCTCTCCTAATTCCTGTTTTCCCTTTTCTCTGCCTGCTTTTCCCCCCCCGTGAACGCTTTTTACTCTCCCCTTGCCGACAATTTTACTCAATAATCTCAGGAAACACCATGTGCTCTGAATCGAAAATGGACTGCCATTTTCTGCAGCTTGAGGTGCTTCAGTCTGGCTCGAGCAGAATCCTCCGGCAGCATCCCATGTCCATTCCTTATTCCCCCTCCGTTCCTCCTCTCTCTGAATATGCTTCTGGAAAAAAAAACTCCCTGCCAATGTCATATAGTATCCTTCAGTTTCACCCAAACTTTTTCATTTTTTTTTTGTCCTTCATTCGCTCCCCCCCCCCCCCCCCGTCCCCTCACTTTGTGAAGGAGCCTTTGTTAAATTTTTGTGAAAGGAGCAAAAGGAGAACTTGGCAGAATAAGAATTCAATCAGGGAATTCCGGCAAAATAAGCACAAAAGGTGAACGTCGGCTTACCCGAGGAATAAATCCACGAGTGTTCTTTTTCATAACATCTCTGTAGTTGGTCTGGTAATGCGTTATCCAAATCCAATGGGAAAACATTAGCCATCCTGCCACACGAGCAGCATTTTCAATGACACTTTTTACACTGCTTTGTTTAATATACAGGTTTACTTTTTCCCCGAGTCATCAAAAGCTACAACTTGTTGACTTAACCTGATTATTTGCAAAGAGAAGAACGATTTAAAGGTGCAATAACACTGCTTTTTTTTTTTTTTTGCTTAATTGCACAATTGAACTGCTCGTGTTTCTGGAAAACATCGATGTAAATATAGTTGATTAGAAGTTGTGTTGCGAGTTGCCTGGCTTTTTAAATTCTAGTTTAATTGGGCTCATCAATATAAACATCGCAGTAACTAACCACTGTTAGCGGTCACAGTGCCACACTCTGCGCCCACAACTTATGCACACTGATTGATTTCCTATTGCTGGCCTTATAATGACATTTTGTGGAAAAAAACAAACAAAAGTTATAATCTCTTAATTACTTTGGAGGTTTGTGGAGTTGATAGATTGGAAAGCTCGCTAAATAATGAACGTATTCTCCAACTTGAACTTTAAATTGAATCCAGCTGAATCTGTTCCTCTGACAAACAAACGTGGTCGCGGAGGCCTATGGCCCGAAAAATTCGGGCTTGTTGTCGTTTTTTTCTTGTGTGTAGCCCCAGTAACACTCGCTCATTCTGTGGTCTCCGCCTGCGGGCTCCGCTGCACACGCGAGCTGTCATGTGCTCATGAAAGCTGGTGATGAATGCTGCGGCACGGTTTTCTATTCACCTTTCAGGGTGGCTGTTTTGTAGAAATTCTTTATGCGAGTCCAAGATGGAACCTTGACAGGTTTCCCGGCCCGCACCTCATGAATATGTGTGCATGTGTGCAGTGTATACGAGCCCATTGCATGAGCCCGGTTTTGTGCCTGCTTTATGCTTTATTTAGTGTTTGCTTTACCTGTGTGAGATTAGATGCCTTTGGTGTAATTTCTCTGCAGGGATGCTCATGTCGACCGGTCTTGTCTTTAATATTGCCCTCCATCCCTCCTCCCCCCTCTCTTTCAGCATCCTATTTTCCTCTCTCTGTGATATTTCCTTGCCGCGTTTTGCCTGTCATGCGTTGTGCTGTTGCGCTGTCAGCTCAGCCAGTCTGTGGCCTGTGCTACTGTATGCATATGCAATTTCATTACTGAGGCTCCCCACTGACAGCAAGTTCAGCTCTGTATGGCCCTCTGCTTCTTTCTAATATCCCAGGAGATATTGTCTTGTCTGTCGGTGTGTGTGGGTGCATGTGTGTGTGTCTTTGTGTGTGTGTGGGTGTGTGTGTGTGTGTGTGTCAGGGAGAGAGATTTTGCGAGATTGAGATTGCGCGTTCTGAGCAGATGACTGTGTGTGTGCTTGTAGGCGCACGATCGGATGTCATTGCATTTAACGGAATGTACACGTCAAAAACATGGTTGTCAGACACACAGAAAATCTCAAGGCGGTTGTCATGGTCTCTGGCAATGTCTTCTAATTCCCCAAAAATAACCAATGCAAAACTCAAAGCTGCTAAATACAATTTCATGTCATCCAGTTGCGGATGGTTCCTGCATGAAATATTATTGGCGTCATTCTTCAATGTTTTCTTTGAATGCTGTTTGGGACGAATCTTTAAATGATGGTTGATCATATAAAATGGGGGGGCAAGTCTTCTGTTTTCAGCTCACCTCTGCACAGGAAATCCCGGCTCATGAGCTTTGTTCCTACATTGGAGTCGAGTGTGACAGACAGGCGGTGAAAGAGAAACCCAACGGACCCAACGGCCCTCAGCGAGGAACCGTCCTAATCTCTCGTTACACAGACGGGTCTTCGGTCCGAAGACAGCCGAGGCAAAAGGCGAAATTAAACTTGAAAGTTACACTTGTTGGCAGGGGCGGCCATTTGCATTTAAATGTGTTTGACCTTCCCGGTGGTGAGGCCTCAGTACGTCAAATGGGTTGCCAGTAAGTAGGATCCAATTACAAGTATCTGTTTCGCCTTTTCTTTTAATTCCCAGGTGAGACGGAAGACTTGTGTTAAGCGTCTGTCATTTAGGTAAATTAAATTACATTTTATATATATTTATATATATATATATATATATATATATAAACTGTATATATATATATATTTTACTATTCCTATTCTGGCACACACGCAACAAACTCAACCGTGTCGGCAAAATCAGACTCGCCGGCCATGTACTCTCGTCCCAGGAAGACCTTGACTGTGTGATTGCTTTGCCTGGTTAGAAATTCTACAGGCTGTGCTTATGTGCCCCGAGTTGAATAATTCAATTCAGGCTCGTATATCCTGTCCCGTCTTGCCCCTGCCAACTCATAAGTCCACTGTACACCCAAAAGCCTCGACTTGATCTCCTCCATCCATAAGAAGTGCAGTCTCTCCCTCTCAAATATTCAAGCGGTTCATTTAGGTCGGAGCAGAGGAACAACATGCAAATACCCACCTGTCAAGCAGGTTGTATATTTACTGTTTCCACAAACCAGGATGCCTCTTTATTTATTTTTTTCTTCATGTGCGTGATTCATGTGAGTCATTGTGCTTTATTGCACTTTTTGTCTTGAAAATGTGGCATGTTTACGTCCATACATCACATTTAGATTTACTCTTTTATCCAAACCAACTTACAACTGGGGGACAGCACTAAAGCTCATGATACGTTCACATGAGCACAGGGCAGCCGTTAACCCACCGCCCACTTGTTCTAGTTGGTTGAGAAAAACTAATTAATCTTTCCCTGCAACAGTCAGCATATTACAGACTGGATCTAAGGCTCAGGGACCGACAGACAATACACACAATGCACATGGAAAGTGTTTGGAAAGGACTAAACATCGCGAATGAGTGAGAAATACACCCAACGATCAATTTATCCGAGTTGTAAAGTCCCATAGATTTTTATGCAAAATTTTGATTAGCGCAACAATTGGGTTTATTGCAAATAATGTTGAAGCTTTTTGCATTCTCATCAGCCTTAGCATTGCGTTGTGTTTAGTGGCAATTTACAAAAAAAAGAGTTTGCATATTAACACAATAAATCAATAATTCATATTATGAATGAAATGAATTGTTAAACACGAATTGTGTCATTGTATGCATGTTAGAATGTATACCCTCAGAGCACCAATGCGCCAGCCCGACAGAGCAGGGATGGTATGGCTGTGGACTAGTTGTACTCTTGTTTTTGTACATTTGGGATAGCAGCAGTATGTTATTGGCTGGTTTCTGGCTAAATTGTTTGAAAATGTTTCTCGATATCCTTATATTATATTATATATATTATTATATTATTATACATATTCCAACTTTAACTTTGAACTTTATCCCCGTCTTTCACTGTCTTTTATTTGTTCATTGGTATTAGTTCCACAGATAAGAGATAGGTAAATAGCTGATATTTAAGTCAGGCTCATAACTGGCCAAAGTTTAGTGTGTACTCCACGGAAATATATGTTTAGATTTTTAATTCTACCTGGACATTTTTTTTTTTTTGCAATGCGCTGTTTTTTATTAATTGTCAGTTCAGGTTAGCTCTCCGGTTCAGCATTTCACTGTTTTACCTCCATAATCATTAATTGAATATGTTTTCCTTGTTGACCCTGTGCCTGCTCAGCTTATTTGGTCCTGAATTAATATGTTTTCACATTCCTCATCTAATGACTACTGACAATTGTGGTTTCGTATTAGTTTGTGTAAGCCTTGACACAGTTAATGTCCCAGCTCATTTCATTCAAGCTTTCTCAATGCGTTGTTGTCTTCGCCACTCCACAGACTAATGCCTGTGTCCCTTCAGACCAAGCTTTTGCGTTCAGTTCCCATTTGAACCTGCTAAAAATGGAATCCTGTTCAGTGGGGATGACTACAGGGTGAACTGACAATGGCTTTCCCACCTTTCACTCTCCAAATTGTTATTTTTACATCCCGGGTCTCTGTTGTTGCTTCATAAATCTGTGCCCTTGGTGCTTTTCACACCACACGTACCCATTTTATTTGGGTTAGAGGGGTTTCAATCAAAACCCAATTATAGTAACGCGCGCACACACACACTCACGCACACACACACACACACATGAAATTAAGATCCCCTGGAATATAGTTATTGGATTATTTTCCCTCAATTGCACAGTGCATTATCAGCTGTATAAATATTTTTCATCATACAAACTAATTAAGTAGAATATGTACAACCCTCACCTGAGGACTGTTTAGGTGTGTTTTTACGCGAGTTCGGGAATGTGTGTTTGCTCACAAACAAAGATAGCTTATATCTATTATTTCTATTATTTCTATATGGGAACGCATTTGTTGAATTCCGTTATGAAGGCTTCATGGAAGCTAAGGGGCTAATATCCCTCAGATTTTGCACACACACATACACCCATAATCAACCGCACACAGACGGACACGCAAGCAGATGGTAGGTGCTTGGTAGTTGCTTTTGTGTCCAACACATAGGAACTGTTGTTTTCACACAAGGACTGCATGTGCCGGGCACACTGCGTTACTGTTGGCCAGTAGATGCCGCAGCCATTAGCAGTAATTATGAGTGAGTGAGCGAAAGGCCCATTCATGTGTTATTCACACACCGAGGAGCACAAACAGCAGAGCACAGAGCGGGCAAAAAAAGTGACACACAAGCTTCATCGTTTGAGAATGCTTTTTGTGTGTAGCAGCTGAAGTGAACTTGCATTCGTCCTTCCCCCATCTCACAAAAATAGCGTACGGTTGAGAAGAGGCCTGGGAGGATGGAAAAGGTGGGGTGCAGGATGTGAGGAAGAGGACGTTGAAATAGCAATGGATGGTAATGCGGCTTATCATTGTCAACGCAACACCGAGGCACAAGGAACTTTTACCTTTTATTCCCACTGTGCGACCAAGAAATTCCCCTGTGGTAAAATATGATAAAACAACAGCAGTAGATCAATAATCCGATGGGTGGGTCTTGGGACCTTGGGAGGCCGGCGCATTGAAAACATCTTCTCTAATAGTCAACCAGAGTGAAATTCAAGATGACAAGCAAAGACAAAACTGTTCTGGATAACAGAATCTAATTGACAGCATGAAAAAAACACAGCGGAAAAATAACAAGCTCTGTGAAATGAGCAGCAGGGAAATAAACAATAATTAAAGTAGCCACAATGCAGAAAAATAGTGTAAATCCTGCGGGAGGATTGTGTGTTAATGAGTTGTATATACTGCATATATGGCGTAAGTCTGTGAAGTCATGTTTGCGACGTGCATTATGACAAATTACAACGTATTGCTCATCAAACAAATCAAATTAATGTATTGAAATAATATGTTAATTATTTATATTTAGAAAATGAATTGTTTTGATCTATCATAGACATTTATAATCATCGGGTCTCAATCGGATTTTTCTGCATTCTGTCTTGTATGCAAGCTTCATTGCAGTAAGAAATACGCCGAATTTGAAATTGAAGAGACCAGATGATTACAGGCAAACGCTGGCAACTGAGGTTACTTAGTCCACTGGAATTATATATTTGAAAACTGCAAGAAAACTTCATCACCTGCGAAACGAAACGCCCACACGAACGAGTTAAGAAACAAACCAGGGATTTTTGGATTTTTTTTTTTTTTTCATGCACCCCCATGTTCCACGGTTGGTTTGACAGGAAATTAGATTATTTCAGTGACACTGTGTTTTTGCAAAAGAGGCTGTTGATTCTCGAGGAGAACTTGCACAAAGCTACCTGAATGGCCTAGTCACGGCAAAAGCAAGGACCCCCTGTGTGTATTCTTTTATTAATCCATTTTTGGCTGTTAAAGCAAAGCCCAATTGTGGGCTGCTTGCAAGAGACACCTTGACACGTCCGGTTGTGCGAATAGCTGAGAACCTCGTTCGTTTGTTTTTTTCAATGCAGCTACAATGTGGCAGTTTGTGAATTTAAAAATGTATTTTATAGGCTTTGGATATTATTCAGTTTCTGCATAAAAGCTTTTATTACCACCGTGAATTTAGGGGAGTATGTCCCATGATTCAATTGAAGCTGTATTTGCAGTCGGTGTCAAAGCAGCTTTCCAAATGCTACAGGGGATAACCTCCAACGAATTAATTTCATGCTAATTTTAAAATCTTAATAGTAAGGCAAGAGCAATAATCATTTTGTGTCCTTTAAATGCATGAACAGATCCCTCTTTATGCCATACCATAATCCATGCATGTCCTCATAGCTGCAGTGGCGTACAACAAGAAAAACATATGGTAAAAGCTTTTTCATAACTTTTTAATTTAATTTAATTTTTATTAAGATTACAATGGCAGTACTGAGAATGTTCTTCTATAATAGACAATCTGCTCTCATCTGTAATATAGAACAGGAATTGATTAAAAGAATATCAAATACTTATCTGATAACCTATGGCATTTAATACAAAAAAGAAAATGTATATTTATAGTTTTAAATGTTATTCGTTTTATTACCTGTTCCTTAATAACGCATATGAGACGCACACACTTCAAATAGAATACTTTTAAATGTAGAAAGACAGGTGAAGGCACATAACAAATGAATAATAATAATGAAAAAAAGATTTCGAGGTAGACGGAGCTCTGTATATAACCACATCACTGTCTGTCATTCCTGAAGACACTTTTATGATGACAAAACACTCTTTTTATTGCAATTCTTTTTAAATTTAGTATTCTTCTTAATGTTCTGTCTCATTTTTGAATCGCGTCTATTCTTTTTGCATTTGATTTACACTCTCCCGAGCAGGTACACGGTGTAAAACAGGAATACTAGCGTGGCGATGATGGCCTGTGCATTGTAGCGAGAAAGATAGGTCTTGTGTGAGGTTGTGTGTATGCTGTAGTGCTTGTACCTGGATGCTCAAGTACCACATATGTGAGGGCTCTCAAGCATGCTCATGCATACATTAAAATAATATCTGTAAAGTCTGCTTCTCTCATCCTCTCTCCCTATGCGCGGCTGTGTGTGCTCACACCAGCCACTTGATGCGAGGCGTCCTGTATTGATTACTAGTTGGTGGAGTGCCTCCAAAAGAAGCACAAGTGCCCATTCTCTTTTCCCCTTCTTTCAGTCTGTTGTGCACACGAGCATTTGCGCACACACGGCTGCACTATTTGCATAGTATGGAGACAGGGCTCCCGCAGGCCTTGATGAACCTGGTTGGCGGAAAGTCCTTCTCGCCGCTACCACCACAGGGACAGAGGGAGGCTTTTAATGGGGTTGTTGATGAAGCGAGAGGGTGGGTGATGAAGATAAGTCTGAGATTGCAGGATGTTGAGGGAGGAGAGGGCAGGATGGGGTGGTGGAGGGGTGGGGGTGGCGAGGGGGCAGGAGGGGGACAGGGGTGGCTTGCCGAGGTGGCTGCCGCATCCCGGATGATGAAAATTAAAAGTAAGGATTAGAAAGACACGGTGAGGGATGAGGAATGGTGTCATGAGAACACCCTCACCTTCCTTCATTCCCCCCCCCCTCTCTCTCTCTCTCTCTCTATTGGGTAATATGTCTTCCTCTCTCCTTCCCTCCTGCCTCTGCG
The DNA here is from genome assembly GCA_016785305.1 of Colistium nudipinnis. NCBI lineage: Eukaryota > Metazoa > Chordata > Actinopteri > Pleuronectiformes > Rhombosoleidae > Colistium > Colistium nudipinnis. The sequence goes on from JAFBJU010000885.1 coordinate 460,648, forward strand.
GTAAAATAAAACCTGCAGCCTGTTTGCTGGTCATGCCCTCGGCGACTGATGCTCGTTCTACTGAAGCATTACATTAACTGAAGTCTGCGTGTGTGTGTGCGTGCGTGCGTGTGTGTGTGTGTGTGCGCGCAAGAGAGAGAGAGAAAGAGAGAAAAGGGGCCGCTCTGAGGGGGTTTAAGTCAGATGGAGGATTTCTTCCTCCATGGACACAGATCTGGAAACAGCGCTCCCTTAAATCAAATCCTTATTCTAACCATCCAAGCTGAAAGGAAACTGCAGACTTACAGTCAGCGTGTACGAGCATCTTCACCCTCAGCCTGTGGGAAGCACACATAGGCGCGCACGCACGCACGCACACGCACACACAAACACAGTCTCGCCGCACGACTGTGTTGGCTTTTACTTATCAGCAGGTTCCATCTTTGATGTTACTTTCCTCTTGGTTGACCGCACTGACTGCCCACAATGCCTGTCATGTTTTCACTTTTCTGTCACTGTGTGTGTGGATGTGGTTGACTGTACAGCGTGTGTGTTCATAACAGCTCAATGCCTCTGCTGTGGTCCGTGCATATGGCATAAAACAACTTGAGAAGGGCGAGATTAGCATTTTGCCACTGCAATTAGCATTTCCCACCCACATCAAGCGGTTAATGTTCGCATTCGGCCAAACAGTTAGTCAGCGTGAATGTTAAGCAGCTTTTTGTGTGACGCGTAGAGAGGCCTGCGCGATCAGTCAGACGAGGTCGGCGCTGCCCGACATGGGCATCCACTGTCATCATTTGCACGCAGAACACCCTCGTACATACAATATTTGACTTTAAGATATTTCATGTGCTGGCATAGGAAGATATGAGGCCTTCCAGTTTGCGCGTGTCTGTGCATGGGAACTTCCCATTTGCTTGAAAATGCACATAATCCTGGAGGCTGCGTGGACGTCCCAGGTGTCGGTGACATGCTCAGCGGTGCTCATTCGTTGATGTGTGCGAGTGTACATCTGTTGACTTTTTGTGCATTCGCCTGTGTGTCTCTGCCGGTGTAATGTGCGGCGGCTGACCTTTGGGCAAGCTGGTACCAGATGAATAGTTCATTAGGGTGCTGAGGCATATTCTCAAACAGCAGACTAGAGCTCTGAAGAGATCAATTAGGATTGATCATCAGCTTCTATTAACGTTGTTATTCTCTGACGTGGTCAGATTGCTTAATGAGAAGCATCTCAGGAGAGATGAGAGGATAAATGAAAGAGAGATATAGCGTATCGGTCTCCTTAGGGGAGACTTCCCAAAACGCGCTCCGTATGGTATTTTATTAGGTCATATTAGGGCCGATGGGTAAGGAGGAGCTGTAATACCACTAATTCTCTTACCTAACCCATTTTACAAAACATGTTTATGTATTTATGCTTATCGTCTTCTAAAGGAGGAGGTGCTGTTCTGTTTGGAGTATTTTGTTCACCTCTTTAAATCCTCATTTGACGTTTTTCATTCAATATTTCCAGTTGTTTTTCGGCATAGAAGATCTACTGGTCTATTCAAGTTTTATTTGTTAATGTCCCAAAGACAGACAGTGTTTTTTGTTTTTTTTTCCAATTACCACTATGATATTCCATTTCACTAGAAAGTGGTGTTTTTATATATTTAAAAGAACCCGCATGCCTTCCAGCTTTGCTTGGATAATTCAGTTAGCGAGCCTGTGGCGAGATATACACAACTTGTAAAAAAAAAAAATAATAAATAAAAAAGAAATCCCCCTTTAACGCCCTTTATGAAAAAGGGAGAAGATCATAAAACGCTGTGGCAGGCGGGAGAGTTTTTTTTAATTCGCATTTACGTACCATCACAAATAAGACCCTGTGAACCTACTGGGGGTGAGTCATCAACAAGTCATGAGTGTGTGTGCAGGTTTCCTGGTCAGGAGCGGTGGGATGTCTGATGAGTGTCCGACCTGTCTTTATTGCTCTGGCTCCCCTCTGGCCTCCCTCTGCTCCCTCTGTGTGTCCCACTCCTCTCGGTCCTCTCCCCGTCGTCTCTGGTGTTATGGTGACAGATCCGAGAGGCACGGCTTATCCCGGCATACTGCTGCGGCTCTTTGGATCATCAGCCTCTGTGCGCTGCTAAGAACCCAGAGATGAGTATGGGAGCGGAAAAAAATATATTTTTTTCTTTTTCCTCCTCTTTCCGACACAATGGCAAACGTATTATTCCCTCCTGTGCTTTGTTCTTTTGTTCCCCTAATAGTGAGCGCTCGTGGATCCCACGTCTGCTCCTTTGACTGTGAGAGGTGACTTTTGACAAAAAAAATCCTTTGACGAAGAAGCATTCTGTTTGTGTCTTAAACGAGAGGGTTGGAGAAAAAAAATAAATCAATTTTTTTCATTCCCGAATTAAGTGTTTAGCTTTTTGACTAGATAGCCTCAAACTTTGAAAGCCACTGGAACCTACTTCATATTCATATACTGAAGGCTCAGTGCTTTGAATGTTAAAAAGTAGGTGAAAGGACATTTGGCGAGTTGATAACGACACATGAAGGAAATAAAAATGTAGGCTGCGATGTAAAAAAAAAAAAAAAAAAGACTACGATTCTCATTTATTGCAGCTCTCCTCTCATGAAACGATCAATAAATCATAAACCGCTCACGTGCTAAATAATTAAATATACGCAGATTCCGACGCTACCTCTAACGATCCAAACGATTTTACCATTGGATGAAGGGTTTAAAACAAAAAAAAAAAGGAGAGTTTGTATTTATCTTCTGTATTGTTTTCTTTCAAGTTTGGAGGCAGGAAAAAAAAAAAAATAGTAAATGTCTGGCATTTCAAAAAGGATACTGATTGCTGAGAGGAATGACCTCGAGACCTGAATAGTACGCAGAAAAGGTTGATGAGACGATTTCATCGCAGGCATGCCGCGTTTCCTGGGGGAATCAAAGCGCGCCAATTGAAACCGGAGCAGTGTTGCCAGTGAGCGGGAGGAAAATGACCATACAGATGATAATTACAGAATGCAAACATTCGCGTTTGCTCGGGCTCCACATTCACCCCGGTGCTCTCGGCTAATTTGTGGGTTCGTGTGATTCAACATTCTCTAATTCTATGGCCTAACGTCGGATATCGAATGCCTGTTTTCATCTTGACAAAGGTTGTTGGGCTGTGGAAAAAAAACAGACAGCGGAAATAAGTCACTTTAATATAGATAGATGGTCGTATTCAAAGTAATTTGCTACTATGTCTTTGAAGGGAAAGTAATATTGTGAAACATAAAGTAAGATTAATGTTCGGTTACCTCACTTTCCGTGCGGTGTGCCTGAAGGTGTCCTCCAGGTTTGTGGTTTTTCGTCCCTGGACTTTGTAGCAACATTATTTATGGCGGCGCTATAACGGAATCGGGGGTTCAACTCAAACCGTTTGGTTGCAGTCATGTCATTTGATCTCCTCCAGCCATAGTTTTTAAGTGTTGAACCAATGTGTCGTCATTATATCATCCCCAGGCGGGGATGAATGATGAAACTCATATTTTGTCATGGTTTTTGACCAAATGAACACTTAACATGTCCTCAAAAAACTCCAACCACATCTAAATTCCCACTGGAATATTATTTCGGCATTGATATACAGCTTTGAATCGTGCTACAGTTTGTGTTTGCCACTCTGCTTCTTCCACCCACTGTTCTCGCCTGTCAAGGTTCCCTCCCTTGATTCATCCCTTTCACAGTTTGCTGTTTCAGTTCTGGCAGAATCCACATATCTTCCGACTGCACATCCCGGGAATAATATCGGCGGAATATAGCACTCCTAAATCTTTATGCGTCTTTAGACAGGTCACAGGTATTACATTTTGCAATAAAGCAAGTCCATTATCTCTTGGCGCTCTCAGCTGGGTCACCTGCAGGTTTGCTTCTGGTTTCCCCCCCCCCCACAACGATGAAAGAGCCCTAATTAAATTTTCATATTAGTTACTTTTTAAATCTAACTCTAGCCAATAGGCCCTGGGTGGTGCTTTGAAAGTGCGCACTAATGTTTTTATGCGCTCCCTTACCACCGGCTATGATTTAATAACATCTCCCCCAGCGCTATGTCCGGCTTTTCTTTTCCTTTTTTTATGAAAGAGCCTTAATTAGCCACAACTTTGAGCCCATCTCCATGTCTACACCCCCCCCCCCCCCCCCCCCCCCCCCCCCCCCCCCCACCACCCCCCCCCACACCCACACACACACACACACACACACACACACACACACACACACCCCACCCAATATCCTCTGTCACTCATCTCCTCCTCTTTTTCTCTCTGCTTCTGTTTGCGACTTGTTTTTGTTTGCCTCACCGCCGCTGGTGACTCGTTTATATGAGGTAACAAGTCTCAGCTTTGGGCCACCATAGTCTGAGTTATGTCTGTGGCTCTGTGTTTGGGTTGGGATGAACTATATTAGTGCTTTCATCAGCTCGTCGAGCCCCATCCATTTTTCTTTATGTGGATGACACTAGTCTAGTTGATCCGACACTATGCCAAAAGCACTTTTGCTCACCGCCTGGGGTTAATAATCTTTTTTGTGGTTGTCAAGTGCCATCTCCTTACCTGTGTGTCACAGCCACTCCACTCCAACTCTATATATTAAGCACTTTGATGCAACTCCTTCCTTTTACAAGCACCATACAAATGCATTTGACTCTACATTACAAATATTGTCGCCCATGTAGGTCACATCGCTAAGTTGAGGACTTGTGAAAAGCCCCTTCATCGGAAGGACAAGGTTGGAACACCGTCCTTGTGTACGCTGTGCTCAAAACAATGCAAAGGCAAACGGGATCGATTGATAACTCCTGCTGGGAACCATGGGAACCAATTTGGCAAGTGAGTCGCTCACTTATCAGCTGACGGTGCACTCATCACAGGGGCTTATGGGATCAGTTGATTTTTTTACTGGCTGTGTGGCAGCATCGCACTCGTAACTGATACGCACTCCTGTGACTTTGGCCGTTAGGGTTAGTAGTGCTATGAATGTAATCCATTGATAAATAACAGCCAGAAAACATGACGTGGACTTTATGACCTGTGCACCTGTTGTAGTCCATTGATTTCTGGACCCCAGGGCAGGCGCACTGCAAAGGCAGGGAGGTGCAGTGAAGGTACTTTATTATCTACAGAGAGTGTACAAAACTGAAGTGCAATCTTGGGAACAGAGCAGGAACATAAACTCTAACACCAATATGGTGGCGGACAGATGATCTGAAACAGGGAGGGGAACATTGGGACTTAACACGAGGGTAAGAGGAAGCCAGGATGGGAAAGCAGGTTTAACAAACTCTGAACCTCATGCAGAAACTCCGAGTTTTCAGTTGCACAACAGCTGCTCTAACTTTGCTCAATACACTCTTGACTGTGTTGTGTTCACTCTGACTGCAGTGTGTGCACGGTGAATCGATAGAGCCAGTACTGGAGTTCACCATAGCAACACAGGTAAATAAAGAGCACAGCTTCCAGTCTAATCCAGTGGAGCCAGAAATATTCATGTTTAAAGAGCCAGAGATTAACATGACAACCCTTTGCTTTGCTACCTGTAACGGTATATAGTCTAACCCAAGTGCTTCATCGTGATTTTGGTCATTTGAAGTTGAAGAGCATTGAGGTTGGACTGTGTGAATGAGGGAAGGAAGTGCCAAGTGAGAAACTTCTTTAAGCACAGCAGGAGAGGACAGTCAGAAACCCCAAAGGTTTCTGGAAAGGAAATACCCGGAGCTTCCTTCTTCATCTCAGGGTTAACAATCTCTGAGTTTTCACTGAAGTTGCTTTAAAAAAAAAAACAAAAAAAAAACAGACTAACTAACCAACTAACTAAAGCAAACCTAACAAAATCAGGAAAAAATGGACAAGGAGTAAACCAATGGAGGTAATCCTCCCCACACAGTAAAAAGGGTCCACGTACACGTAAAGGACGCGACACTTGATTCATGAGACCGAAACCCAAGCACAGGGATCTGATGGGGGGGAAATGAGAGAAGAAGAGCTTTTACTCACCAGTGAATAAGAGATTCACATACAGTAGTATAACATTTCATCCAATATCTATCTGCGCCTAAGTCAGTTTCTGCCGCCTCTGCCGATCCGCTCCCCAGATCCTCGACGAACCACAGTTAACTTGAATAAAGTCCTTTAATGCCTGTGAAATAATTCCATCACGTCTTGCGTGTTAGTCTCTGTAAAATGAAAAGTGATTTCAGAGGTTCGCTTTGAAACACATTAGTTAGCCGCTAGTGAGGTGTCCAACCGAAGCCGTCTCGTGAATCCTTCGAGACCTCAATTAACAGCAGACCACGTGCCACAACGGAAAAAAAGGATGGTTATATTTGACCCACACACAAATGAATCCGATGCAGGTCCGCGGTCAACATATAAGACTTGGGGAGCTTATGCTGGAGGACACCAAGAAGAGGACGGTAAAGAGAGAAGAAGACGACAATAAACATGCAGACAGGCGGTCGGGGAGCTCCGCACACAGTCTCGCCGCAGGTAGACGGACAGACGCGTTCTCCTCAGGCTCTTGTTTTTACAGCAGCGATTGCTGAGACGGCAGCTTTTCACACAGCTCCAAAATGAGACCATAGTGAGGGATGAGATTGAGTGTGTGTGTGTGTGTGTGTGATTGCGTACGTATGACTAAGCAGCTGCAGATTATTGGCGGTAATGGCACCGTATTGTGGTTATAGAAGGAGTAAAGCTGTAAAGCAGAGCCATATCCAAGCTGGAGGGGCGAGAGCAGCAGCTGTGTGTGTGGGTTACGTGTGGGAGAGACGGATGCATGAGTGTGTATTGCCGGAGCCTTCCCGAAATCACGTCGCAAACTTTGAACAGGAGAGAGTTTCTGACGCCGGCGATGTGTTGAATAACCCCTTCACCTTCGCCCATACGCGGGGCAAGCGAGGCACAGGGGGGCCACTTTGCCATGACTTGATTAGGATGATTGTGGACTGTAAATGAAGAAACGCGCACAAACGTGCACGCACGCACACAGTCGGGCGTAATTTCATGTGCACAGGCCCCGCGCACACGCCGCACACAGGCACACGCGAACTGATTGCATCTGCTGAAAAACAATCGCTCCCTATAGAGGAGCCACTCTGTGCCGGTGGAAGAATAGGGGGGAAATTACCAGTCAAAGGCAGCGGCCGCAATCTCGCAGCATGCGACTGGCTTTCGGCCTAATTTGAAATAATACTAATACGGAGTGAGTCTCGCGGACGGCGTGCATTATCCCGCCATGCCATTTGGCCCGGAGAACACTCCACTAATCAGGATTTGAGTAAAGTGTTTGTCTGCCTGCACAGACCCGGGGAGTAGAGGGGAAGAGCTATTTCAGCCCACACGTACGGGGCCCCTCAGCCCGGCTATAATAGTGGCTCCTTGAGGTGTTCTGAGTCAGAGTCGAGGAGGCTTGTTCAACACACTTTGGAGTTTGTGTAAAATGAAAGTTTTACTCGGCAGGCTCATGTACAGGAGAGCCCCTGTGACAGACTACACCAGCGTTTCTTCAAGGAAGGTCGATGATGAAAGTAGATTAGATTTACTGCACCAAAGCTGAATTTCATTGTTTTTTGTTTTTTTTACTTTCGCACTTGTTCTTCACTTGAAAAAGGGCTTTTTTTTTTTCTTTGTAGTTAAATGCGCGAGTTGGCAGCTCTAAATCTCAGAGTTAGGCTTGTCTTCATTGTGACCTCTGCATGTCTTTTACTTGTGTCCAGGTATGCAGAAACTATGGCGGAAAAAAGGCTCCGCTCCATCATGTAAATGCAAGCGGTGTAAAATAATATGGAAGTTACCTCTGCAGCAAAAAAAAAAATCCTGTGTGTCTATGATTGCACGATGGGCATCGTGATATCATGTCGTCAATCAGAGTGCAAACTAGGAATAATCACCTTTGTGTACGTGATAGACCAACGCGTCACAGCTGAACAACATCCTCATACTTATGAGCGTTATCGTTTTTTTGGTTGGAGGAAGTACAATTTTTTGGACAGTGCTGTTGTGGGTCAGAATGCAGCAAATAATGGACAAACAGAGCAAAAGATGACGAGTTAACCAGTTTGTTAGAGAGGGTAGGAGACGCTAGTAGAGAGAGAGAGAGAGAAGCGCTGGTCTAAGTGTCTCTGAGTGTGCATGAGGCATCCGTGTCCACGGAGGTCACGGAGGATGACCCGCAGAGAAATCCATCCGGTGGCGGTGGGTTGAGAGCCGCAGCTGAATGAGGCGAGTGTGGGGCGGGAAAAGGAGCCCTCGCTCCGGCGAGTGAGCCAGGGACGTTCCCAAATACAGCGCCTCATTCTGTTTGAAATGGTATATGGGCTGTCACGCCCGGGTATGCAACTCGGACAGAATTCCCGAAATGGAAGTTTGAGATTATGTGTTCAACGCGAGAGTCTGTCGGCGTCACTCGAGGACAGCCTATGCAGTGATACGAGCGGCCCAGGCCGTAATGCGTCTGGAAAAAGTGAATCCTGTCGATATTCCGCGGCAGTGGTGTTTTTTTTGTTTTTTTTTATGAATAAAGCGCATTGACCTGTTGTGCGTTACCCAAGGACATCCATTGCGTTTGCCTGGTGAATGATGTATCGGAGTCATTGATAGAGCTCACAGTGTGAGGCACTTACTGGACTGATTTGTATTTTGGATGTCACATTCTCTGAGTAAAAGGCGTACAGGATGTGACACAAGCCTGAAAACAGAAACACGCATATATTCTCATATACGCATGGTCATTGGTACATTTAACTGTTTGACTTAACGGCTTTGTTGACCTTCAAGCGTCGTTTATGCTGCACCCCGGGAAATGCAGAAATGGAGGAGAAGGAAAATAAAAAGCTCCCTCCCTGTGAGACTGAAGCAAAGCTGTCTTGGTATAGGTGTCAGAACACAGATCACTGTACGCATCATTTGGTCTGCTCTGAGTCACACTGAGACACATTCACATGGAAATTCCATTGCATAGAGATAACAAAAAAAAAAAAAGAAAAGAGAAACCCAAAAGGGCAAGCTCAAATGTTTCAAAAATGGAAGTACAGCAAGTCTTAAAAGAAATGTGAGTGTTCATTTGTGATGGCCCAATGTTTTCCATCTTTGCTCCATCACTTAGTCTCTCAATCTGCTGCCCCAGAGCTTTTGGCTTTCTGGCTCAGCTATTGAAAATAGAAAAAAGAAAAAGAAAAAAGAATGATGCAATAAATAGAGGACCGCGATATATAATCTATCACTATGGTGATTTGGCATTCGACCTGGGAGTTTGTTTTCTGCTAAACCTGTATTACATACCTCTCGGAGGTCTCCAGCCTCCTGCTCCACCCGGTTGTGTTCCTTTGGATGCTGCGGAAGTGACAGCATAGTTTGTCACATTTGATAAAGTACCACAGTGCAACAATGAAAACACCAACAACAACAACAAAACCTTTACAGTCATTCTGTGGCATCTTTTGTGTTTTCCTCGGCTACTTTCACTCTCTCAGCCGGTCCCCACTAAGAGAATATGTGTTTGTGCCCCGCAGTGTGAAAAGACGAGTCATCTTGAAGTGCATATTTCTTTGTTCTTTACCGTAGAGTCCCCTGATGCAAGGGTGAACTGTGTAGGTGAGTTTTTTGGCTCCTGTCCTATCCGATTTTTTTATACGGTTCTAAAAGAGAATGAAAAGCGGGGAGAAACTCATATCTTGACACTCGGCCTGAGACCGTTGCCAGTTTGGTCTTGTTCTCCTGCAAGAGGATGATGGATCGCGAACTGGAAGCGGCCCCAAAAAATAGAGAGTGAGATTGAACAAATGTTGATTGTTTGGTCAATTCCACGTTGTAAAATCTCTCCACTCTTCCCCGGCTTTGTCTTAATGATGTTTTTTTTTAAACTAGTCGTCGTCAATGCATCGCGCAAAAAACTTCTCGTTGAATAAAACATTTCGCTTGCGGCCTCGTGCGCTGTCACTCTGAGGCCCGAAGGGAGTGGGTACGCCAGACACTCGCCAGCTGGCATTGTTACCAGTTTTTTAAACATTAACACACTGTCACGAGGCAAGTGACAAGTGTGGGGCTGAATACAACCAATGCGGCATGAGCACAACTTGGCTCAACTCTTGAGAAGGGGATTTTTCACCGTGCTCGGAGTTCGAGGGTTCGGCGTGTACCCGTTCCTGTGGGAAATATGATGCAGACCCGGATGTAGTTTTTCCGTTTGGAGCGCGGATGTTTTCAGTCCTAGGTACAGTGCTTTATCCAGAAACAGATGGACTCGGTTGCCCTTCAAGTTTTGCATGATCACGCAGTCGTTGAGTGTCATGAATTCAAATGTGACATGTGTGAACATGCATACAAGTCACATGTTGACTTCCTTACACTCACGATAGCACAGCAACTGACAGACTTGCAGGAGATATGCCTAATCCTCCTAACATCCCATGGTTCTTTGCCGAGACGAGTCCGTGTTGAGCCAGCAGCTGAGATCCATCTTTGATCGTTGTTATGGAAAGGCAGGGGAGGTGTCGAGCAGGAAGGTGTCGCCTGTATACGGCACAAAGCCCTCAAACTTCGCAGCTTCCAAAGCCAACACAATCTTTCCGGGCTCTAGGTTCTATTTGCCACAACCATACCCGGGGATTTTCCACTACACCCTCCTCCCAAATTTAAAGCCGTGCAATATGCCCGGGGAAGCTGAAACACAGGTTGAATAAACACACATTGTGCGTCGGGTTTATCGTACCTCCAGCAGGGGGTGGGGGGGGGCGAGCCGGATGCAAATTGTGCTCCCTGTCGCAAACGCCTAATTGAAACTATTCTAGTTTATCTCTCACAAAAATTACACTTCACGCGGAGCGCTGAATATTTGCAGAGCATTCGTTTATTAGGGGAAAATCCTGAAGCTGCAATTTCAGAAATGTCGTGTGAGCATGTCACGTGCAGCCTTGTGTCGCCTATATTCGCAGAATGGTATGTGATATATGCATAATCACTTATAACAATATGTTCTCTCTGTGTCAATTTGGTCAGGGCTCAAATACTCTTATACATGTTATTTCCCCCGTGTTATGTCTTCAATTATGTAAAAGATACCAAATATTTATGTAAAAAATCATTTAAAAAACTCTATTTGCACCTGAGGGGGACTTATATATATCTTATTATGTCATCGGGGCCCAGAGGTGTGCGACAACCTCTTTATTTCTAGTGAATTCAGTCCATCCCTTGTTCTACCCACCCACAAACCCACCGTTTGTCTGTGGCCAAAAGAGTTGCAGCGATGGCCATTTTGACCTACTTCTGAACAATAAACACCCCCGCTACTTTACTTTTTCTCCCAAAGACGCTGGGTCTGTCTTTGCGGATGCAGTTCAGTTTCGGGGAAGCACAAACACCCATGGGGAAGTCAGTGTTCCCCCGTGTCTGTGTGTTTGAGAGGTAACCTATTTAGGGACCAGATAATGAACGAGGGGCGGCCCTGAAACGGGAATCTGTTTAAACCTACTGAGTCGAACAATTTCGCGTATTTATTTTAAAATCACATAGGATACAGAGGAAAGATGTGGGTTAGGATTGTTCTGTGGTACTGCTTACTTCTCCGTTCAGTGCGGCAGCTGAGAGTAGGCTATACGGATGTTTTCAGTGCAGGGATCATTTTCGGTGACTCCAATCAGAGCAATGTGAGTACATTGAAGTGACCCTCCTCTGACGTCCTTTTTCTTTTTTACTTAAGAGCAAAAAGTGATTAAAAAAAAGTTTTTAGTTTTTTTTTTGTCGCCTACGGTAGTCTGACTTCCGATTTTAAAGAGTGAGCAATTTGTTCCACGTGCTATAAATATCTATTTATCTATGTCGTGAAATGTGGAACATATTAAGTATTTTTGTACTTCATAGAAGAGCCAATTTCATTCAAGTGGAGCACAAATTATTTTTCCTCTCAAGCTGTTTCTTCCAGTGTCATTTCTCACCATGACACCAGCGCAGTCAATTGCCCTTTTCCTGCCTCGTTTTACACGACTATTTCATTTCAGTTTCAGAATGCTTTCAAAGTTTTTGAATAAAAAAAAAAAAAAAATTATGGTCAAATATAAGACTTAATGACTTGCAAAGCTCTGTAACTGGTGCAGTAAAGCTCCTGTTTTATGGTGCCGTGAAACCAATTCCACGCTGCGGTAGACGAGATAACATGCCGGGGTGTAACTCAGAGCAGGCCTGCATCCCCTGCATCATCTCCGGTCACATCCTCTGCATATGCTGTCCTATGAATGCGCGTATCCCCGTATCTACCCGCTGACAGTCTTCGGTGTTCCAGATGGCACTGTTGGCAGGCCGCAGATTTTTGCAGCAGAGGCACGACAGTTTTTCCTCTGAAATCCTGTCAAAATGCAACTTTCATCAAGGTGTGCAGAAGGCCCCTTCAATGTGTTTACAGTATGGTGCTGCGCTCTGAAGGAATCTTTGTTTATACCTGAGCATCGATTGACGTGGCACAGCAAAGGTGAACTTAGGAAATATTAATTAAGCCCATGATGGATACAATATCTATACCATACGTGTGCAAAAGCAGCTCTTCGGAAAGATGTGGTTTATGTGCATTCGCTTTCATGTCCACACTGATTCTGCCGTTTTTTCCGACACTTGGTCAGCTCTGCAAATACAAAGAAACGAGATAAGACAACACGCGGTGATGCCTGATGCACAGGAGAGAGGTCGGAGACATATAGCAGATATGCATTTCCACTCTCTTTTGTGGATTAGTGTACCGTCAATAATTAATAAGATAATGGTTAAAGACAAAGGGGGAAATATATTTTTTCGCAAAAAGTGACTCCTTCAGCATTGGCCAAGGCAAGGCAAGAGTGTGTTCAGCAAAGGGGGGAAATTAATAAGATACAGTAAACATTAAACATTCATTTCCTCCAGGGCATCTGCCACATTCTTTTATTCATCTAAGAGCATGCTATATGTAAATGAACAAATTCTGCTCGACGGCGACATGAAACGTGAACACTTGTATTCCTCCCTGCCTTGTGTATCCCTTAAATGGGGGGCTTTCAAATGAGACTAAGTGCATATTCATAGATTTAAGCTCCATTTTCTATCAGTAGGAGCTGCACGGGGTGTTTCTGTGCATCGTTATCACACTCCGGGAGTGCATTACTGCTCACAACGATGTGTAACTTGAGTTCAAGTACTGTTTGTGAATGAGTAAGGTACGATTGCGAGGACATTTTATTACCCCTTTCTCTTTAGCCGAGCAAGCCTGCAGGGTCGTTTTCCACAACAACCTGAAATTCACAATATCAGAAGGTTTTCCTTAGTACATTACTGCCCTCTCTACATCACATTTACGCTCTATACCACGGTTTCATACAATAGTCATCCTCCCCTGGCAATAATCCATGAGCAGGCTTTTAATTCTTGTGAGACGGCATCAGTGACACATTGATGTAGTACTCCAGGTTATGCCACCTTATTATTGATCCAATTCTTAAATGCTGGAATATTCAACATTACTAGACTTACTAAAAATATCGAATGTGTATCCACAGTCTCCGGTAGGAGAACACCAAATCCACAGTCCGGGTTATAGCCTCCCTAATCCCGGCAGCAATTACGCGGCTTCAATAACGTATTCCGCGAAGCAAACCAGCAGCGTGCGCTTTTCTATTGGTTTCCCGTGCTCCCAGTGCACTGGAGGTTTGATTCCCTGCCACCTGAGCACAACTTAGATTGGATGTTTCAGTCTGTGCACTGATAAATGTGGGGTTTCACTCCCTCTAGTAAGGCACGGCGAGGTGTTTCAATCCTCTCAGCTCATGCGGAGCCCAAAGCCGTGGCCTCGCAGGGCGCCTCCGCGGGAAAATACATCCGGCGGCTTTTTTTAAAGGCCGACATCAAATCTGACTGCCGTCTCCAGCCGAGATTCCGGGGCGAGCTCTGACCCCTGCGCAGGAGGCAGGGCTCAACGTTGCAGCAAAACATATATATATATATATATGTATCCTTGCCTTTGGCTGTTTTCAATTCTTATATTTCCTTTAATCTATAGCCGCCTGTGTCTTTACCAGATGCAAATCTGCACGCACGGTGACCCGCTTAGGTGGCTGATCGCAGGTCGCACCGCGGTGCACGCTTCCCCCGCCATGTGCGCTCAGCCAGTGTACCTGGCAGCACATCCTCTCACGCCATTTCCATTTCAAAGTCAAACACATTCGTGCAAACTCACTCATAGTTACCATCTGGCACTTCTGGGTTTCTCTCACATCCACCCGTCGGCTTTGCAGACCAAAATGAGTCAAGCCTACATGGTGCTCGCAGTGGGTTGGGGCTGTACAATAACAACAACAGTAGGAGTAGATGTTTCTGCATGTGTTTTTTTTTTCTCGTTATTTTCAGGCTTTTGGTGCGTGTCACAACCCATGGCTGTGTGTGCATGTGTGTCTTTAAGCACGATAATCATCCAGCTGTGCGTGTCGCCAGCGCTCTCCTGTGCGTTCGGAATACGCACGCACGTGCGTTTGTGTAGGTCGGTGCACGTGCGTCTTAAGTGTTGCCGGCTTATGGCAGAGGGCCGTGGCATTGAGGAGGCCTTATCTGTCGTGTTCAGAGAGGCAGCTCTCGCAGGAGACGGAGCTCTCCTCCCGGAAGCGCGGGCCCCGCTGAAAGACTTCTAACGCACACCTACAACTCTGGCTCAGGCGGCAAGAGAACCAAGCGGTGGCAGATGCGGTGGAAACCTCAGCAAACGCATTCGGAGTCGGAGTTGGCAGGGTGCGTTGTCGAGGGAGGTTTTTTTGTGCATTTGTGTACGAGGAGTCTCTGTGATGTATAACTCTCGTGTAGATTGTTTCCAATCTAACAGGAAGGCCCCGGCCCACGCCTGCGTGCGTTTAATGTCGGCGTGCGCACGCGGGGTTCCTTTACGGTTGCACTTCCATCCAGCGTGGCCCCCCCAGGATCGCTTTGTCCACAGTTTACGGCGCGTCACGCGGACCGGAGTGCATGTTTGCGGCGGTGCGCCGGCGTCCACGCGCCTCTCCGGCATCCATAAGGCTGAATGTGAGCCGGGGGTTAATGCGCTCACCCCTGGGCAGATGAAACCGCTCTCACTCTCTATTAAACTGCCCGTTCATGTGGGAGAAGATGAGCCTCATTATATCGGCGTCTCCAGCTAATGACCACTAATAGCTCCCTGCTGAGGTAAAAAAAAAACGAGCGGGAGAAAGTTGGCCGGAGAAAGCTCAGCTCTGAAATGAAGAGAAAGACGGATTGGAAAGTTGGAGACGGAGGGAGAGCCGAGAAAATAGAGTGTGACTAGAGGCCGTCATTAATATTCTAATGTTTTGGCTGCTGCTATTGACCTCTTCCTCTCATCGCAGGCTTCTTCCCCCTTTTCGGCCTCACGCACACACACGCACAAACGCACACACACAGACCCACACACACACACACACACACACACACACACACACCCACCTCCCATTCCCATCCTTTCTCTTTCCCTCTGTCGTGCAGAGATCAGCGCGAGGGAAACGGACTGTGAATGCATTATTGTCATCATCATCATCGGGGGACACGAGGCTTCATCTGTCACCATACTGCGACAGGCAGGGGCACTTCTCCGCAGGGCGGGCTATTACTCTCCATTACCATGCACACACCCACACACACACACACACACACACGCATGTATACGCTCACACCCAGACGCCAAGGCCGGTAATGTTGGGGTACGTCAGTGGGCGTCCTCGCCCTGGAGTGGCTGATACATTATGTTTTTTTCATCATTGTCTGGTTAAAAATGTATAAATCAATTTCCCTTTCCAAAATACTGCCCCATCCACCAGAGGCCTCAGACGCCCGCTTCAGCTGATCCGGAATGAAATGAAATCGTCTTATCCCGGCAATACTGGGCCTACCCGGTTACTGTTATCAGTCACAGATGGAAAAAAAATCTACACACACAGGCGCGCACACACACACACACGCACACACACTGGCGCACACACACACTCGCACACTGTGATGAGGAAGAGGGAAAGACGAGGGAGAAAGGAGTGGCGGCGGGGACGGGAAGCGTGAAGATGGCAGGGCCAGATTGAGATTTTTTTCAGCAACTGCTATGATCAATACTTCTCAATTCTATTAGATTCGCTCTCTGAAACAATTTTCTGTTAGACCTCACAGCGCCTGGAATAGAACTTTCACCAGGCAAAGCCTCGCCCTGCGGCTTCATTTCCACTGTCCATCAGAGGTGAGAGAGGCCAAACCCCTTGTCATTAGTTACAGTGACAGCATTGGTTTTTGCCGTCTGCAAACGATGTCTCTGCATAAGTGTCTCAACAGTCAAATTGCCCTGCGTGCAGTATATGTGTGTGTGTGTGTGTTACGCACCTATTTTGCATCAAATCTGTGTTTTGGGATTTTGAAGGAAAAAAAAGCCCGTTGCGAAGGTACTCTCGAGTTAAGTTCACATCTCGGGTCCTTTTAATTACTCTCCAGTAATTGTATACATGGACGTATGGCTACGAGGACAAGCTGGGCAGACAACAAGACAGCCGCGTGTGCACGTGAACGGCTGACTCTCAGCTGTTGCGTCTGACATCAGGCGTCGCTCCCCTGCGGGGCGGGCATGACACTCAAATATCACAGTTACGCAGGCAGTCCGAGGGGAAGATGACATGGTGCATCATGACATGCCAGGGAAAGACTCCGGAAGGCGGCACTCAGTAGCGACAGGCACAGCGGGCTCACCAATACACAAACCGCACACTTTAAGAATGCCGTCATTCTTGGAGCCTGTTCACTTTTTAGCGATTGAGTAGCTTTTTGACGTCCATACGGTTTTAGTGGATTTACTTCTGTGTTTTTCCGAAACTGAGTATATCCTCGCAAAGCTGCCAATATAGTTTTTTTCTTATTTGAGCACAATTGCCATGTTCATATGCATCTACGTATTTGGTGCAGAAATGAATTATTTACAGGCTTTATAAACATAATCTGGACTTAAACACATCAACACTAGAAATTCAGAAGAAACTCCCTTGTAGTAAGAGTATTTAATTGCATAATTTCATCTCTTTGGGGCGATTATCCCCTTGCGTAAGAAGTTTAATTTGGATTCCTTTAAGTACACCACAGACGTTTGTGTTAAAGTGTGTCTTTTTATTTTGCAGTGCTCACACAAACACAACCCCGTTTTACTCATGTCCCACAACAACAACTCATCCAAGGGCATGTCAGTCCTTGACTCATCGAGAAGCCCCAGCAATTTTCCGTAACGATTACCCCTCGGCCAATCACACGGCGGCTGATTAGCACTTCAGCCTTCCTGCTTACGTCGGCCATGCTCATTTCCAGGAATGAAGGGGCCATGTCTGGGAAAAGAGGCACACTCACTAAATGAACACTCACCCAACACACACACACACACAGTGATCAAAAAAAAAGGGGGGGGGGGCGATTTGAGAGGAGCACAGTTTCACTGGGAACTTTCGATGACACTCGCAGACCATCGGTCAGTCCCGCTGATCGCGAGGTGTCAGTGTCCAGTGAGCTACGATTTAATTATAAGAGGAATGAAAGGGTCAAAGGGAAAAATTGGCCAAAATTAAAGATCAATTGCTCATTAAGACCCACGCTCCCCCTCTCCTTGCGTGCCATTATGCAAATGTTTATTTTCAAACCGATGAGGCTGACTGAATTGATCTGCCAACAGAGGGTGGAGAGCAAAGACGGGGTAAATGTAAAGCAGAAGGAAAAACCACTTTGTGCAGGGCGAGGAAAAAAAAAAGGCCAAGAGAGAGGGAGCATCGAGCGAGCGGGGCGTTTGCGAGGAGGATTTGCACGGTATTGATCTGTTGACCTAATGATCACTTTGATTTAGTGTCGCTCTATTCAACCGGATTCCATGATTTAATTGGGAGCGTGGAATTAAAAGAAAGTGACGTCGCCGAGCTTTCCCCTTTTACAAAGCACTCAGCCAGCCCGCCCTGCCACGCTCCGCTCAGTTTAGTTCAACGGCCCTTTTCGAAAAACGAACCAAGCCATCATTAAATGTGCGAGATGCCTCCAGAGCAAAGTTAGAAGCCTTTCTGACTACTGCTGTGTTTTTTTAGTTTTTTTTTAAGGAGTGCCGCTTTCATTGTTGTTCTTTTAACTTTCCCCTTTCTTTTCCCATAAGACAAAGTCTCAATATACTCCGAATGAAAGTCTTGCAGCTCTGAACAACTCCCATCGTTTGCAAGGGGCTATTTCTGGGTCCCTTGTTGTCACTCAAATGTCCTAATCCTCTACAGAGGCAGTGACCTGTGGACGGAATCTAGTGGTGTGGGACCAGAGTGGACGGACAGATGGATGGATGTGCACAAGGATGCGTGAAAGAAGGTGCCCCCCCCTGAAAATTGGATTTTTCGTGCCTCTGCCTCTTAAACGAGGGAGGCCAAAAAACAACATGAAAATAGAGGGGAGTCCGAGAATGCCATGATGGAGGGTTATCGCCAGGAGCCCTGTCAGAGAAATCGAAGGAATTTTCAAGTGGAGCTTTTTTTTTTTTTTTTTCTCTCTCTCTCTCTCTCCAAAATTCCACACCCCATTACCTCCCCATGGCTACACCTGCCTGTAGCCACAGAGTTGGGAGGATGGCTTCAGGTGGTGGAGGCACACACACACGCACGCTCACACACACACACACCTACACACACACACACACACACACACACACACACACACACACACCCACCCACCCACACACACACACACCCACACACGCCTTCCTCTTGAGACAAGCTGTAACGGCGAGTGTCAAGATGAGGTCCCGGTCTGCCAGATGTAGAACGCAGACGGAGCTACTCGTGTGAGCAGGAGAGGGAAAGAGGGATGGAGGGAGGAAGAGAGGGAGGGAAGAACTGGAATGAAATACACTACTCATGATAAACACATCCATCCTCATTATTGTAATAACCCGCCCGCCGCGCACCAATGCAGCCTCTCTCTCTTCCCCGTCTCCGTTTCTCACCATAGGCCACCGCTTCTCCTTCAAACACATGCACACACACACACACACACACACACACACACACACACACACACACAAACACAAACCTATGCAGACACACACACGCACGCGCGCACACACACACACACACACTCACTCCCTCACAAGCACATATAGATTGCCGACATTAGTTTCACACAAACAAATCCAGGCACAAAAGTTTCCAAAATCCAGTTTTTCATACAACGTTCCTCCTCTGCAAACGATCCAATCTCGGCAATGCCCAACAAAATCCCTTTTTTTTGCCGCGTTATTCTGTCACTCTGAAGTGGTTCCACAACAATACTTCTGCTAGATTACCAATGAATGTTTTCTTGGTTTTTTTTCCACAGTGTTAACTCATCACCTATTCCTGCTCTGGCCGTAGTGCATGGGAAAAGCTGAGGCAACCACGGGTGGGATTACTGCGCTTGCAGGGAGCTTAAGGTACTATAAGACACACGCACGCACACACACACACGCACACACACACACACACGCACACACACACACACACCACACACACACACCACACACACACACACACACACACACACACACACACACAAAACTTCCAGCCTAGTAATTCCAGTAATTTCCCTGTTCCACTGTCCGAGGGATTTTGGCGCACTATTAGTTATAACATGGATGCTATTGTCTCCGGTTTAGTAGCATATTCATTATGTTGCTGGCCCACACTGTTAAACATACGCTATAAGGAAATACATCCTGTTCAACAAATGTTATGTTGTACAGTTGTGTAGTGATGCACACTCCCTCGGCAGTGACAGGAACCCTGTGACTACATAGCGGCTGGTCCGTGAAAATAGTGATTCACTGCTCAGTACAGGGTTCAGCCTTATGTTTGTTTTTTTCATTTATTTGAAATTATTATTTTAATGTAATTCAAAAATGTTCTGTAATATAATCAAGCGTGGATTGTTATGACATTATAAAATGCAATTGAGTTCTATAAATGACCGCATTTATTGATTACGATATACTGTGTAGTTATGTAGGCCACGTGTGCCTGTCCAGCAATCCAAGATCATCCACTCAAGCAGTAGTATTAGCAGAATACGTATAAGTTTTGTGTTCGTGTGCCCCACAGTGCAGGGAGGATGTGACCTTGGAAAAAAAAATAAAAAATAAAAAAAGGAAAAAAGTTTGCCCTTGATAAATATGGTCACCTCTGGGCTTGACTCTTTCTGAAACTCTCCCATACTATTGTTGGTTCTGTTACGCATTTGTTGGTTCATCAGGCAGTGAGACAGAGCCGGCAGAGGTGATAGGTGGAGGATAATCCACAGCCTATCTCCATCCCATGCCGTTTTTGGTAGATTTACATGAGTGTGCAAGTGACAGAGCGAGGAGAACAGAAATTGGGTGGAACGTGGAGAAAAAGCCATAGGTGGGAAAGCAAGGGTAAGGCAAAGAAGAGGCCGAGACAAGTAGTGGAACTCAATTAGACAAACTGATTCTGCCAAAGACAACGCAATCCTGGTGAATCAGATTGCAGCACACATGCAGCAGGTAGGGTGACGCATGTAGAGCTGCGCTGAGAGGAAATGAAAGGGAGCTCTGTCCGGCCGGATTGAGAAGGAGGGAAGAGTTACAGACGCGCCTCGTCCACTCTGTCTGTGATCTCTCTGGTCCAGATCCGATCTGGCTCCGCGCCGCCTGGCAGCTTGACCGGCCGGTCTCATATGGCTGGCGCTGCCCAGTGAAAACACGGAGCGCCTGTGTGGCTGTGTGCTGATTGGTCAGCGACTTTGGACACTTTGCGCGGCTCCTGGCTTCAATGGTGCCAGGTGTTAGAAATCACCTGCTGCTTTTCGCACAGGTTGTGGAAGATTGCTGACACTCGCACAATCCTGCCAAGGCATTGCCCATTGTAAAGTTTTCGAAATATGAATCATTAGGCCTTTTATAATTGGGTTGGGGTCTGTTTTGTGCCGAGGTTCAAATCCATTTTAATTGTCTGCTCATGTTTTTCAATACTATCAGCTAATGGCGGGGGTGGGGGGGGTGACTACCCAAAGTGTCTCTATTGATGCAGTAGGCGAGGTAGTTTCCAGACAGGAAGGTCTTTCTAAGACATAAACCATTTGGAGATATAGACCACCATATACCACACCTCACAAGCCACGGTAGCAGCCTGTACGTCAGCAGGGAGGAAGCAGTTTATTATTAACAGGAGCGCACTGGTATAATTTTGCAAATGTATTCAGCCTAGTGGGAGAAAAGTGTTTTTTGTACCCTGCTAATGAGGCTTTTTTTTTTTTTTTTTAATACTCGTAAAAATCCAAAAAACCAATGTGAATCACTGCAAAATAATGTGGATCCCCACATCTTTTTTGTACGGTAATAGTAATAGTAATCATCAGGCCATCCTGATTCGATGCTGGCGAAGGTGGAGAAAGACAGCGGGGAAACTCGGCGCCTCCAGCCAATCCGCGCAAACGCACACGATGCGACTACTCACGCGTCTTGAATCCAGAGCTTACTTTAGAAATGAATGATTTGATGACTACAAATAAATGTTTCACTGAGTAAATGCAACATTTTCTCAGGGGGTGGGAAGTGGTACGGAAGGTTTTCCAGCGATAAGAAAATAAATCCTGCAGTAACGTTAGAGAAAAAAAAAACAAACACAAAAGACAAGGCTACACTATGTGGGAGCTTTGAAATCCAAGCTGACACAATCTTAAGACTCATCGGGGTGGGGAGAAAAAACTAGTTGGCACGGCCGGGGAGTAATATCGCAGGACAGATGCAATAAAGAATCTGGAAGCTTAAGGCTGCGTACAGCAAATTTGATGGAGTCAGAAAATCGGTCCAGGTGGCCGTAGAAACGATCCAATATTTGCAGGTATAGAGAAACAAGAGTATGCAGGGCTTTTTTTTTTTTGTCAAACAAAGCAGGGTACGGAAAGGACGAATTTGGTTTTGAAACGCATTCATTCTACACGTCAGACGGTTGAGCAGTGTGCAAATTCATTTTCCTTATCACCCAACTTGGTGGAGCCAGTATATGTGTCATATAATCCTATTTCTCTGACATGACAGCACGCAGGTTCTATGTAATGTGCTCCAGCTAAAATGAGCATGACGGCAAGTCGTGTCATATTAAGGGGGGGGGGGGGGGAAAGAAAAGTGATAATCCAATCGAAGTAGCGAGTGCCGCCTGAAAGCCACACTTCCTGTTGCTGTGGCATGCCGCGCATTCACTGGAGCTCGCGGTGCCACGAAAGGCCACGGCAGCCAATCTATATGAAAGGGACATTTCTGGCACCACTGCGTCTGCAGTAAAACTGGGACATCCAAAGCGTCAGTGTTGATTAGATGGCGGCGAAATCATCGACAGCGGTTGTGATGGGCGCTAATGATATGCCTGTGAGGAAAAACGCACCGAGCCAACGAAGACTTGTGCTCTTGAGTGCCTAAGTAAGCAATCAGCCCGGTGTGTGAGGTTGGTAGATAAGCAAGGGGACGTCTGGAGATATATGGGTTTGGGTTTGCGCAGTAATAGCAGATGTTAATTATGTTGCAAGATGCTGAAGAAGGTTCTGCATTATAATATTGATTAAATTCTCACTTAAATCCCTATGCATCGGCGTTATCTGAAGATGGGCTTCATATGTAGTAAAGTACTCAAGTTAAGAAGTTATTTTACTCAATTTAATGTGATTTCTTTGTGTACTTACAGTAAAAAAAAAAAAAAAAAAAAATTGATTCTATTAAGTCCTGAGTGTATTGAATTCTTTAACTTTCTCACACGGTGCTCAAGGGTTTTAAACACAATTTAAAGATGTTATGCTTTCTTTTGTACGGCTGTTATTTAGTTGGGTAGCATGAAATTGTTTTAGGCCTAAAACTGGATACGGTATCAATACAAACTCCATTTCTATCAAATTCAGGAAAAAACGATCCGTTTTATTGAAAATCTCGGTAAACAAACCTTGGGTTTGTTTCCGAGGAATAGTGTGGTGGAACACCTTACCGAGGTTTTCCTATAATTCCTCACCCATCTGTAAAAAAAAAAAAAAAAAAAAAGGGACAGCTGACGGAAAAAAAAAAAAAAGTGACAGCTGACGGATTTTAGTTAAGCTTTGTGTTTCCTGATGGATTTCGCTTTTCAAACCGCTGAGTGGGCTTTTTCAATCAGCGGGGTCGGCCATCCAATTAGCCTGCCGTCGGGACTAATAGTGACGATAGAAATGATTGAGTTTCGTGTGAACAAGCTGCGAGTCAAAGTGCGGGCCAGAGTATGTGATCGCCGGAGAGAGGGGGCTGTTTTCTCGGGCGCATTAATGGAGCCGGCCTGTTGGTGTCACCTGGTGTATCTCGGTGAAATATTGGCGAGGGAGTGTGCCGTCCTGATAAAGCCACTGACAAATGCACGCTTTCAGCTGCATTTTTTTTTTTTTCTTTTTTAAGATTAGGCGGTAAAACGGATGGTGCTCTTCCGTACAAGGTCTCGTTGATCTGTATCGCCGCATCCCGATGACTTCCACCATTACCATATTACCCGGAATAGCGCATAAGTTCTGTGCAGCGGCTGTGTGTGTGTGTGTGTTTGTGTGTGTGTCGTCGTTCCCGGGGATCGTCGCTTGACACTGACATTCAAGGAATAGCGCATGAAAAGATATATAATGTAGAAATTAAATTCCGAATTTCCGTCTTTTCCTCCTCTCGTCCTCCTCTTTGTGGCGCCGTGACCGTAATCGCGCACATGCTGTTGCAAGTCCGCCTGCAATCACTGCAGTGAGAGATAAAGTACCCACGGGCTAGTTGTGTTGTTTTTTTGTACGTTGGCGAGTGACTTCCCAAATAAACAGATGTGCCTAGTTTTCCTGCTCACGCTGCAGAACGGATGGTGCGAGTCCCAATCCTAATAAACGAATGCGTCATGGGCACGTCTCCACTCAGGTCTGCGGTTGTGCGCCGGACGTGTTCTTTCTAGAGCCCATTACACGCACAAAGATATGAATTACTTACGTCGGGGGTGGGGGGGGGGCACATTATTCACGTGCGTGAGGTAGGTGTGCACCAATGTGAGAATTGGATTCGCCTTTAATGGGACATGAAAAAGAGGCGATAGGGAGAAATGGCACAGGTCCAAACACCGATACAAATCATTGACTGAGACATGCCACGTGGAGCCGTGCCGGCACAAGTTGTCGAGATACACACTTTACACGGTCACACACTTGTATAGAAGACACATTCTGCCCGGTATAGATTGTCTTTGTTGGAATTAAAGAGGCAGAATTCTATGTTCAGGGTTGAGACAGGGAGTCCACCTCGGGGACACAATAAAAGCTGACCGGTCACGGTTACATTTATTGTATGATTTAACATGGCAGATACACAAAAGAGGGGGCTGGCTCCTTTGTAAGAAATAAAGCCATGCTCCTGTTTTTCCCCAGCGCCACCTTGTATGGTGCATGTACATGTATAATGCAAAAACAACATGAGTGCGCTTCCCTGTGAATCGGTGAACTCAAAAAGGGAGCGCATTATGCATCGGTGTTGTGTGTTTTGTCTCGTACAAAACAGTATGAGTGTTTCCCGTCTCCTGAATTGGCAGAGGCCGATTCGGCTGACGGCCATCAAAATATCGAATCTCGCCAATCAGTTTCCTCCTCTCCCTGGCCCCTCTCCTCCTCCTCCTCTTCCTCCTCCCCCTCCCCCATTCAACCCCCATCCATTGCGCTGTCAGTGCACAAGCGCAAACTCAATCTGCTTCTAATGACTGCTTTATTGGCGAGGCAGGGGTCTATAAACAACATGAGTGCGCTTCCATGTGAATCGGTGAACTCAAAAAGGGAGCGCGTTATGCATCGGTGTTGTGTGTTTTGTCTCGTACAAAACAGTATGAGTGTTTCCCGTCTCCTAAATTGGCAGAGGCCGATTCGGCTGACGGCCATCAAAATATCGAATCTCGCCAATCAGTTTCCTCCTCTCCCTGGCCCCTCTCCTCCTCCTCCTCTTCCTCCTCCCCCTCCCCCATTCAACCCCCATCCATTGCGCTGTCAGTGCACAAGCGCAAACTCAATCTGCTTCTAATGACTGCTTTATTGGCGAGGCAGGGGTCTATTCACTCACGCAGGCCCGCAACAACTACGGGCCAAATCAGTTGGAGAGAGGAGAAAAAGCAGGTGCGAGAGAATCGGAGCGATTCTTACCCAGGACTGGAAAAAAAATCACACTGCACTAAATAAATGTGAATTTGCCAGAGTTGCGAGTATTGTGCAGGCTAAGTGTTCAGGAGTGTTCTGCTTATGTACTGTGCGCCACCTGTATTTACAGGAGGCACATTTTAGTTGTTGAACTTCCTGCATGCATTCCTCCTTGAGCCATCACCCTAAAGTTTTACGTAGGTTCTGCCATGTCGATTTCAAGAAAGCTTAATATCACCTTGGTCACATTTAGAGGAGCATTTTTAAGTGCCCATATCTGTCGTAAATACATCCATGATACATGATTTTTACACACATTTGCATTTCAGGTTCTAAGAAACTTCTCTGTGAGCAGCTTACAGTGCATTTTCTATTTTGTTGCGAACATCTTCATCTTCCTAATGAATTCCTGGGCTTTGACCATTTGTCGTGATGATCTAAGTGGCTCTTTTTTTTTTTTTTTATTGTTATCATCATCTAAACTTTCGGTGTGAGCCCGCACTGATTATCATATCTAAAAACAATTCTCGACAACCAGCCTCAGTCACGGTAACGAGATTAAATCTCCATGAGATGCTGATTAAATTGAGCTCAGAAACAAAGACACAATTGCCCACCCACTTCAATAACACTGAAGTATTATCTGTCCTCATGAGCCTTACATTATCTTTTAAGATCTAGGAATATATAATATAGACACGTTGTCAGAAATGTTATTGCGTCTTTTCTCTCTCGAGACACACACACTGTAGATGCCACATGACAGGCGTGATGCGCTAAAGTAAATTATTTTTGGCACAGCTCTATTGGAGCCTGCATGATCCACGGATGATTTGTGTTTAATTTGTGTAGACTATTCCCATATTCCCACAGCAAATGCATTTAAGGGATCCTGCTAAATAACACAGTGGGAATCACAGACTACAATAGTCTTCAAGACTTTTATTTTGACACACAAGCATAACTTAATTTTGTCATTACCACAAATAATTATTACTTATTCATGGGTATCTCCAAAAACATGCCTGGAACCTTTTAGGTTAAGTGCTACACAAACTCATTTCAAAGACACTGATTGAATCTTTCCTTTCATATGGGAATTCCTAGCACTGGAACATGGAGGGAAGCTCAGATCCCCCAAAAAAAAAACTCAAACCATCTGATCCGTGTATCTCCGAGAGCCACAAAGATCAGACGCGAGCGCAGACTTCAGGGGTGAAAATTGCGCCGGAGAAATAAAAGCTATTTTTATTTATCAGCTCCTGTGTGCCGGTGAGTTTGACTTTTTCTGCGGAGGAAAGCGCCTGGCTGCTCATTTCACAGTGAGAAGTTTCTCAGTTAATGAAACGCACAAGAGGAGTTCTTCATTGACATCTGTTTTTTCTCTCTCTCTCTCTCTCTCTCTCTCTCTCTCTCTCTCTCTCTCTCTCTCTCGCTCTCGCTCTCTCTCCGCAGCTTGAGGACAATCCGCAGTGCAGTGAATTAAAAATACATTGTCGTCGTTTTGGGCCGCGAGCGTAGAGCGGTAAAGGTCGAAACGCAGATAAAACTGGCAAAATAGTTTGTCACGGATCAAGAAGTGTAATTTTATTTTGTATCTTTTTTGGCGGCCGAACGTTCTAACCAAGCCGCGCGAACCCCGTACGGTGGTTCCACCCTCGGCTCGCACATTTGAATAATGACGAAGCAAAAGTAAATTGCCGGGTATCATTTCTCTGCATCGCTCGCCCGCAGATGCCTCTTTTATAAACACATCTCCGCCGTCCTCGCAGGGCAATACGGCGACTGGGAGACGAACGTTCCCCCAGAAACTCTTGATTGTTTCTCTACATCTAAGAAAAAGACATCAAAGTGTGCGTGTGTGTGCGTGTGTGTGTGTGTGTGTGTTTTCTGGTGTTTGCCTGCATGCTGTAGAGCATCACTGAGGCTGGGGAGTATGAAGTTGCTGACTGGCACTGGGACAGGCCTTGTAAATCTGCTTTTATTCCCCTCCACCGCCTCCTCCTCTTCCTCTTTGTCTCATTTCAGATGCGTGAGCCATTCCAAGAGAGGATCACTGATTAGTGCTGTGTGTGCGTGTGTGCGTGTGTGTGGGGGGGTGTGTATCAGTACATGCGTTTATGTGCGTGACAAGAAAGAGGGTTGGGAAATGTATGTCGTTTTTTTTTTCTTTACCTCTCTCGCTCCATGTGTATGTGTGAGCGTCGTTCAGCAAACACAGCCCTTGTACGTGCTGTTGTCTGTGCGTGCGTGTGCTTGCGTGGGCTACTTGTGGTGTTTTGTAAAGCCAAGCGTCACAAATTCCCCTCCAAAGCCCTTTTGTGTCGTGTGTACGCCGCGCCGGTGCCCATTCCACCGCAACTTCGGCGCACAACGCGCCGCGCGTTTGTCCGCGTTGGGTGAACGAGGAAAAGCCGGCGCTTTGTCGGGGATCACTTCGGGGATGCCGCAGAGAGGCCTTGTTTGTAAGAAATGTCACGCAAATGGATGAAAAATAAATGAAGCCACCGACCTTCTGATAGAGGGCGACCGGCGAGTTGCAGCGACACTTTTGATCGGCCCTCTCTCTGTAAGTTCACCGGATAGGCAAGCGGCGTTCTTCTAAAAGACGTTCCCCTCAATTAGAGTGGTGACGGTGCTGTCAAGAGAGCGCAGAGGGACGCTTCCATCTGCCAACGTTTTTTTTTTTTGTTTTTCTTTTTTTTTATGCGGTTGACTTCTGTCACCTGCCTAGGTGAACCGCATGCCATTAACGTCCTTTCATCTCACACACCTGCGTTCATTTGTTGGAGGTTTTTCCTTCAGCGTGTCTCACACTGACTCCCAGGTTTCATTAGTGTGAGCAACACGAGGAGGTGGCAGCAGTTGGCCCACAACAACAGGACATACAAATCTATTTGATTCACTGCTGTAAACTGCAGACGATGCGTTGAAATGTGCACTACGATTACGAAGTAAACCCAATGTCAAACCAAACACAGTCAGCTGCCTTCCCGTCTCCCAGTTCCTATCTTACCATAATAGGAAGTCAAAAATAATTATTTTGAAACTTTTGCTTCGTTTTTTTTTTTTTTTTTTTTTATAAAACTTAAAACATTTTCATTATTGCGCTTGACTTCTTCTTTTCATTGTTATTCATTTTACGCCCCGGAGCGCCACAAATCAATTTCCATCCACCTCCTTGGTGGTTTTTGTGACGGCAGGCATAAAGATGGATTCCTCCAAACCATTCCCTCTCAACCAGACACACCAATGATAATTCTGATAAATGTGTTGTTTCGCCTGACTTCATCTCACACGCTTCACTGTTTTACTCCCCTGTGCTGAGTGTTGACGGTGTGCTATTGGTGGAGCTCTACAAAGGGCTTTTTTTTTTTTTTTCATAGTCGCCCATTTGTCGTTTGCCAGTTGCCTGTGTTATTTTGCTCTGGATTTATAGCGGACGTTTAGTCAAATTGCGTTTCGTCATCATGTGTTCGCACATCAAGGTTAAGTGATCAGTCGTTTTCCATTCACTCAGCACCTGTTCACTCGTGATTGTTACGCAGTTTGAGTTTGCTTTGTCGGCACAGACAGGTTTAAGTCCTTTGTATGTCCGTGCACTTTGGCTGGCTTACCAATATTTGCTTAGAGCCACCCGACCACACTTTATGTCTCCACATTAACATTAACACTGTTTTGCCTCTTCATCATGATGTATTAACAGCATCAGGATAGACACTGTATGTTTCGTTACCCCACATGCATTGTCAGGTTTCTGTGTGTGTGCACTCTTGAGTATGTGCCTAAGAAAGTATATGGTGGGAATGGGAAAAGGGCAGGGAGAGAGTTGTGACATCGGCTTTGTGCTGTGGCTCAGGGCCGGGCCTGAGAGCTCGGGCTCCTACGAATTGTGGGTCGGCCTCGAGCTGGTCCATGAAGACTTAATGAGGTGTCAGAATCCGTGTTGTTTGTGCACTTGCCGCAAAAGGATCGTGAACGTGTGGGAAGGGGATTTTGTTTCGGTTGTTGCGTGGATTGGCACCTAAAGTGGCCCGTACACTGCATAAACGCACTGGCGTATAAACAATGGCGCTCCCTGGCATTTGCTGGATGTTGCTTATCGGGGCGGCCTCGCTGCGGCACCGCTGAGAGGCTGCGGGACTGACAGCGCGCATTAATCACGGGTCTCTGCGAATTAGCATGCTAGCCTGCACGGAGCCACTGGCGCTCGCACCCCGGGGCGCCCGCGTTGTTACGGTGCGTTGAGCGAAAGCGCTATCGCCGGCCCGACTCGGTGCTCTCACACAGGTTAGGGCTAATCGTCGCCCGTAGGAGAATCAATAACCAGTGCAATTCACCGGGAGGGGGCCGGAGAAGAGAAAAGCCCAGAGAGGACGATAAACAGGATTTGGTCCCAGGTGCTGTTACGGCAAATATCAGTGGTTTTGGTGTCTTGCACCAAATGCAACCACCGAGTGCGAGTGATTAGATTAGCGTCCGGTTTAATTCAATTTGATTTGTTTTTTGTTTTGACAGACACGAAGCAAAATGAAGCCAATGAAATATAACAACGGGACTCTAATGAGCGAGTAGTGGGACTGCATTGTTGTCAAAGAATTCAATGTTGTATTCTATATAATGGAAGGGGTTTTTTTTTATCTTTATTTTCTTATTTATAAAACGCTTTGAGAGACGCGTTTGTGACCATGGCCATGTTGCAAAAAAAAAATGCCTCTCCTTTCGGTTGTGGCACAGCCCCTCAGATACAATCGCTGTTAAATCTGGCAGCTTTATGCCATTTTGAGTAATGGTGTTGTTCTTGGACGCCATCTGTGGAGGTTGAGTTAATGCAATGTCCTTTGCACTCTCTGATCACTCACTGAATCACCGGTTCCTACTGATAATTCTAGAGTAAGGCCAGAGGCGCTTACCCATCCGCTTTTCAATGCAAGGTTGCGCGGTGAAATGTGTTTGGTGTGACACAATCCAGGCCGAACTTTACTCGGGCATAAGATCAAATATTCCTCTGGCAATAGCAAAATACTCTTTAATAACCCTCAAAGGTAACACGATGAACATAAGCGACATAGTAGAGGTAGTAACTGTTTTTTTTGTTTTTTTCTGGCATTTAAAAATTGGACAATTATCACAACGCGAACAGAGCAGAGGATGTCAAAGCTGACTTTAGTGGCTTCATACGCTACATCCTAATCCAGGATGAAAACACTTTCCATTTTTACCATCTTCAGCCATTCCATGTTAGACTTAATGGTAATTATGCTTGGAAGAAGCATTAATTGGGAGGATTTTTGAAATAAACAATTCTGGACCTGCAGTTTGTCTCACTGGACATGTGTGGCTTCATTATTAGATTTAATTTTGTGACTATTCATTCATTCATGAATAATTCATGTTATCACGTCAATTCTGCTACTCACAACTTCTGTTCCTGACTTTTTTCCCTTTCCATAGTATTTTGATCCAAACTTCGGTATGCGTGTATACCATAGACTGTTTCTAACTTTGATTCAGCTGATTATTCAACACCCATTCTTACCCAAGTGGGCCATAATAAATGAGGTTTGAAACGCCAAACAACCTTTGGGCCGTCCGTAAAGAACATTCCTAATTTTACTGCCTAATTAAATACAAGTGAAATAGTGACTCACACTGTGTCCTTTCAGAAAAGCAATTAGGAAAAGTTTAGGGTTGTTTATAGCCTCATTCTGGTTTTAATCCACTTTAGACTAGGCTTTTGATGTCCTCATTCACTGAGATTCTTTCCAAAGGAAAGTGGATCCCAAACTGGATCAAACAGAAACAATCGTCTCGTTTTCACCAAGGATCAAACGGAATAGGGCACGAAGGATGGAGCGCTGACAGTGTGTGTTTCTTCTACCTTTAATAAAGCAAACTAACCTGGACCAAAGCAAAATTATTTATCAATGAATCCATGTTTTTGTATTGTCAGTGGACCAGAAGGAAAACCCATTGAACTCCCCACCGTAAAACCACAATCGCACACACAGACACACTAAACATTGCAGACTAGGAAGATGGTAGGGTGTCTCTCTCTCTCTCTCTCTCCTCCCTGTGTCTAACTTCATTTGGGCAAAGTGCCTGATCCAAAGCAAATTAATTAGGCAAACAAACTGCATACTGGGGGAAATTAGACCTGACTAGATCTGTGGGGCATTCATCATTTTCGCCTTTGTCTGTCTTTTTACTGTTCCGGTGCTTGATGTTGTGGGCGGTCCCCCCCTCCCCCCTCCCCCCGCGCCCCACCTCTACAGTCTGCTGTGCGTTGGTGAATATTTTGTTCTGCCTCATCAGTGAAGTTTGTCAGTCGGAAGCCAACAAGGGCCTCTTGAAATATCGGGCTTTAAAACTGAAAAACATAAAAATATTATTCAAATGGTAAAATGATTGTTTGGAACGGTCTGGTGTAATGATTTTATCATAAAAAATAAAAAATAAATGATTATATAAATATATATTTGCATGATTTGTGCATCTGAAGCTATAAAGACATGTCAAAGTTCAGCTAATCAAAAGGGGAAATTAAAACATTTATGTGAGATTCATTTATAGGCAACATCTCATGCTTCCTTTCGTAATTTTCTCTGCACACACCCGCGGGTGGGTGGTGGAAGGGGTGGGTCAGAGTAAACCGTGTGACAGGTAATCTAAGGTTCCCCTATTAGAGAGAAGACATCCAGCTAATCCCGGTTTGGCAGCCTCGGAGCGACCCAGGCCGTCCGTGACCCACACGCTCATGTCAATATTGGAACGTTAAAGTGAATATACAGTACGGGGCTCACTGAGCCATGTAATTATCATGCATAACTTTGCACAGCGCTCTCTCTCCAGCTAAAATCCCATCGGGCCACTGGTGTTTCATGTGCTCGCATACGTGCCTAGTGTGTGCGTGCGTATGTCGCCGGTAATAACGATTTGACAGTTACTCTTCGCACATGCTCGGTGAATGATGGTGTCTGTGATTCGCCTCAGATCGCAAATCGATCTATAAACAAACAGTGCCAGGGCAGACAAAAACAAGCCAATCTGGACTTGGCAGGTTGAGTTGCAAATGCCACAATCTATTGCAGACTCAAAATTCAACAGCGGAGAAATATTGCGGGGGAATAAAATAGCAAATCTTCTCCACTAATCATGCTCATTTGCTTTTACCCTAGAATTAGATGTAGACACAGCTCTCATTGCTGCATAAACTCCGGCTGCCGTTGTAACTTAAGTTGCCATGCTGAATAAAAGCCTGTTTCCAAACAGTTTTTAATAGCAAAACACCTTTACTCTTCGGAGTAAAAGTCTACACCCCTCGCGTATTTGGCTTTTTAAACTATTAAAGCAGAAGCGTTGCCATGGATAAGAGATGAACTCAATACAGTTTCAATGAAACGTTCATGGGGGCTCGAGAATCAGTCAAAGGGCTTTTTATATTGATTGCATAGCATAAATGAATGCTGATGACTTGGTTCAAATCTAAATTGAAATGCATGAGGAAGCTCGGGAGTGTGTGAATTAGAGGTTCTCAAGTTTGTTCCATTAAAGTGATTAGCGACACTTATCAAATTGCAGACATTAAAACAGGCCTTCATCCACGAAGTGTCCTCAGATATTCGACATGCCTCAAATAAATGTACGAACGCAAGGCATTTGAAACGATTCAACCTCTGTGGAAATTGAGACTTTAGCTCTGATCATAATTTGAAGACACGACTATTAAGAGACAGACATCTTTTTTGGAATCACCGGAGCAATTTGCTCTCCCCAGACACTTAGATGCAGAGTTAAATGTTAAAATCCATCACATTCACATGCATTGCAGGCAGCCACTGTTGGTGTGTATATAATCCATGCACATATAAATTAAGAGCGCCTTATCAGAACGGAATGGGCTCGTGTTGCCATTTAGCTTCATGAAAGCGGTGTCCCCCCCCCCTGCTAATTTCAAATCAAAATATAGAAACACCAAATTAAATAATGGTGAGTGAGTGCTCCATGACATGGCTAATGTGCTCGACACGAAGAGACAGCTCCACTTATCTCCCCCTCACACCTTGAAGCTCCTTGAGTGAGGTGAGAAATAAAACGTCTGTTGCTCCACTGACAGCGTTGATAAGCGCGCCCGAGCTCACCTGCACTCTTACGAAAAATCGGGACAAATTGTAATGGCCTGCGACGTCGAGCCGAGCGATGCGGCCTTTAACTTTGGGGAGTTTTCATGAGAGATGGTGTTTGCGGGCGTCGCGGCGCGCCATCCGTCTTCATTTGATTATGCAGGCTGCCGGGGAAGAAGATGCCTGATTGTTGGGGATGTGAAGGAGCGAGGGGGCAGCAGGCTCTCAGGCTTCCGGCGAGGGGGGGGGGCAGCTAATGCAGTCCAAGTAACAAGCGGCCTTTGATGCCACGTTTGATGGCGAGCAGATGTTCTGCAGATGTCCTGTGTGCGTGTGTGTGCTTCCGTGTGCATTCTCTCCAATTTTTGCACTAAAAGCCCCCCCCCCCCTGTCACTTTCCCCTCTTCCCACTTTGTCTACAGGAGTAAGTGCTGCAGCAGCAGAACAGGAGTCAGAGATGTAAGATCAAAGTTAAAGGGGAGAGGGACAGGGAGATGAAAGAGGGTAATAAGGCCGGGTGGGAATGAGTGGCTTTCTGGCACCGCTGAGAGGCGTTGTCACGTTTTGGCCCTCGGGCTCCGTCATCCAGCAACAGTCCCGGGGTTGACAACTATTTCTTTTCGCACGAGACCATTAGCAGCTCTGATTTTGGGCATCTCTTCCGAGTCACAAGTCAGGATGAGTGCACGGTGCGTTCGTCCCCCTGGTGAACGCGCGATGCCTGAGGGTGATTGTGCTTCACCGCAGCGCTGCCGAATTTCAGGATAAATGCGAAAGGCTGATTGTGATTAACCTGCAATCTCTCCAAAATGGTTTCCCCCTGATGTCCAAATTCAGATTTTTTATTTTTTATTTATTTGCTGTACAAATGACCTGAATTAAGGAAACGTACTTGAGTAGTTCCAACTGTGGATGCCTGAATGATAGGTCAGGAAACTACCCAGGGGCTAAAACATTTTTGTATTTCATTAAATTGGCATTATTTGTCACTCTACCTAACTTTTCTTTTTATTATTAGTCATTGTATTCCACTTCCCTATTAAATAGAACTCAAAATGTTTTATTTGAATACAACGAGGGCGGAGGACTTATCAGTATGTGAGGGGGATTCTTTTTTTTTTTTTCTTTTACAGGGTTTATTAAATCATTAAGCAAAGGACTGATTAAAATGTCAGTACCGCAGCGAAACAGAGAGCAAGAAAATGAAGGGGCTGAATGCCAAAATCCATTTGTTTAGCCAGACGCTCATTAATTGAGTCACAAGTCAGGATGAGTGCACGGTGCTTTCGTCCCCCTGGTGAACGCGCGATGCCTGAGGGTGATTGTGCTTCACCGCAGCGCTGTCGAATTTCAGGATAAATGCGAAAGGCTGATTGTGATTAACCTGCAATTTCTCCAAAATGGTTTCCCCCTGATGTACAAATTCACATTTTTTTTTTGGTTGTTTTTTTTGCTGTACAAATGACCTGAATTAAGGAAACGTACTTGAGTAGTTCCAACTGTGGATGCCTGAATGATAGGT
Organism: Colistium nudipinnis; assembly: GCA_016785305.1. Lineage (NCBI taxonomy): Eukaryota > Metazoa > Chordata > Actinopteri > Pleuronectiformes > Rhombosoleidae > Colistium > Colistium nudipinnis. The sequence continues at coordinate 495,499 of JAFBJU010000885.1, forward strand.
CAGGAAACTACCCAGGGGCTAAAACATTTTTGTATTTCATTAAATTGGCATTATTTGTCACTCTACCTAACTTTTCTTTTTATTATTAGTCATTGTATTCCACTTCCCTATTAAATAGAACTCAAAATGTTTTATTTGAATACAACGAGGGCGGAGGACTTATCAGTATGTGAGGGGGATTCTTTTTTTTTTTTTCTTTTACAGGGTTTATTAAATCATTAAGCAAAGGACTGATTAAAATGTCAGTACCGCAGCGAAACAGAGAGCAAGAAAATGAAGGGGCTGAATGCCAAAATCCATTTGTTTAGCCAGACGCTCATTAATTCTATTTTCCCCTCCTATATGCGCCACTGAACCAACTAAACAGTGGCGAAAACAACAGGCACGACAAAAGAAGACAATGGGAAGTGGAGGGTAAATATATTTGTTTTTAAAATCAAATGATTAGAGAGTATGATAGTGTGCATCTTGTGGGCATGCGGATTGTGTAACGGAATGAGTTGGAACCTGTTTAAATCCATTTCCATTACAGCTTACTTATGGATTTTTTTTTACCTTTTTACTAGAACCGCCAGTACTCAATAGAGTTGAATTGAAACATGCTTAACGAATTTGCAACACTTGCAAGTGTGGCGCCCGTTCTTTGTTCGACTTGTGCTCGGAGTGCAAGTTGTGCTGTCGTTGCCTATGGCGCACACGCAAACCCAAACCTTCCCATTTTCTCCCTCACTAATTAATACTTTAGAAGTGCTTTCTTTTTTCTTTTTTTTTCTTCTTGAAATTGGGTCTGAAAGCTCCTGTCACGATTTCTCTGTCTGTTTATTCTTCAATTAGTAAGTTGACCTTAAGTAAGTTTAGAATTTTTAATGACCGCAATTAATCAAGATAGATTGTTGGGCTGTGAATGCCAGAGTGACGCACTAAAGCTTTTTCTGTCGTGTTTGTTTCTCCAGGAGTACTTCACCAATTCCTACTCGTGGCACCACTACTACTCATTCTCCTCATAGAAGGCACCTCAACATAAGCATTGGGTATGTCGCTCTGTTGCTTATTATGCCATTTTTCTCAGGATACTACGTTCCTAAAGTGCAAGAAGCGCTACTTAATTGAAAGACTACTTAAAGTTTAGGGCTACAATGATATATATATATATATATATATATATACAGTATATTCCCAACCTCCTGGGTGCTGTATGTAGTCTGAGAATGTACTGGCTTATAAATAGTTTAATTTTTTAATAGTTTTTATACCAGTAACCTTCCTGGTCCTGCAGGCTGAGATCACGTACCGATTTTCTTTTAGGTATACTTAGAAAATAAAAACATTATCAAAGGTGGTTCACTCCCTAAAGTAATAATAAGCATGGCACAATGATTCCTTTCCTTTCTTATGAGGCTTTAGTTGACATGATTGTTTAGCATTCAGTTTAGAACTATTAACAGTAGATTGACAGTTCTGAGAGAAGGGGACATTAAACTCTTTGATTGGGTGGGAGGTGTTTGGGGTCCCTGTTTGAATGCAAAGTGAAAGTGACAAAGATTATATTCTGCAGCAAGCGGAGCACAATTAGGGCACTCCGCTCCATGAAGTGGCATTATGGGAAACGCTGTATAGAAATGTTGTTTGTTCTCACTTTAATTATGTCATTGCAGCCATTTACTTTCAGGTTTAATACCAACGTGTGGCTCTCCGCCTCTGTGTGTACATCAGTTCATGTGTGCGTGGTGCAATTGGGTTTGGGAATATAGTTAAGGTGCACTTCAGATTTCACTATACACTTGCAAGTTGCCGCCTGGTGAGACTTGCGGGTCCTTTCAGCAAGTTGTGACGTGTAAACCCATCCCATTTCTCGATTCATTTGACTTTCAGGAAGAGAAATGTGCAGAACTCAATAATGGCAATATGCAAAAAAGCCCCAGAATCTAATTCCTATTCTATCTGTCTGAATTACAATGCCATCATTATTATTCCAATGTAGGAATTATACACTCCATCAGCTGGAATAAGCAGTTTGCACCGATGAGCTGACTCTGCGTGTGCTTATTGCCCCTTGTTATGTGTGTATGTGTGTATCGCACACATACTTTACATAATATGCATTTCTTTAATTCAGGACTATGGTAATCATGCCGAGGTTATTGCCCATGTCAAAATGCACCTTACTCAAAAAGAGTAACTGCCAACTGTGCAAAAATGTGCAAAGTGACATGCAATGAATAGTGAATACAGCAAATGAAGTGGATTTTTCTGTGGGAGCAACTGTGCATTCAGATCCTACTACATTCATTTGAATCAAACCACAGCTGGTTTAGTTGTTTTTTCTTTGGAAAACGTCTTCCACAAATGTATAACTTAAGTTTTTCTTTAAAACGAAACCAGAGTGCATAGAGACATAATGCTTTTCAGATTTTCCCAGTTAATCTGAGATTTACTTGTTAAAAGTCCCTGTTTGTGACCCTTGCGTAGTGTGAAGAAAGTAAGATGTGTGGGTCATCGAGTCTCATTTTACTCTAGCCCAACTGCCAAGAACACTTCACACATACATCGTTGAGATGTATTGATACGATTAAAAAAAAAAAAAAGATCCTGGAAAGGGGTTTGCAGATTTAAGAAAAGAGTATGAGACATCTCAGAGACGTAATGTGTAAACCGTTTCGGTGTCACTGATTTAGATTCTTTATGGAGCAGTAAAAGCATGTGCTTTTACGTCCTAACAGAGAAGCGTAAACAACAAACACCCCCTCGAACGAGCCCAGATGGTTGAGGTCTTGTGAAAACAGAGCGATGCGAGGTCGTGAGCGATGCGAGGTCGTGAGCGATGCGAGGTCGTGAGCGATGCGAGGTCGTGAGCGGTGCTCCGTATAGGCTGGAGCTTAATGCCACATCTGTCATTCATTTGGTGCTTTTATACACAGCATCTTGAGTGCATCCATTTCGTTTGGACACTCCACAATGATGCGCTAACCCTGAAGTGCTACCACCGGCGGCACCACCACCGCACTCCCGCCATTACGCCCCTGAGCACAGATGCAAAAATAGCAGGTTGATAATAAAGCAAAATGTCCTGCTCCTCCGAGGGGACCAAGCTATTTATGATCAGAAACCGTACTGCTACGCAATCACCCTGTGTACAAAATGACCTGCTCTAATCTGTATTTTCGTCCTTGCAGATGAAACAAATACAAAGGCCGTATACATCATGCAAATGTTTGGTGAGAGCTACTTTCGCAGATGAGGTCAGTAACATACGTTGCCTCATTTCCCCACGAACTGCAGACTAAATCGGCAAATGCTCCATCTTAACGGCATATCACCTATCTATAAAGGATTCTATTTCCAATCTATGCACCATGGGCACCTCATGAGAGGGAGAAGATGTCACAAAATGAGCCTTGATCAAATGGAGCGGCACATGCTCGCATCCCTATTTAAAGGGGAGCTGTCGCGGCATATCACTCCAAACCACAGCCTGGGTACTGGCCACTAACATGCCAGCAGTCAGTTGTTTGCCACATGTGTTGGGGATTAAAGCTCCGGCCGCTAAGGGCAGGTGTTTGTGCCTGCGTTCCTATGCGTATGTGTGTACCCACTCTATGTATACACACACATCGAATCATTTAGATGTGTATGCGCATATAGGCAGTGTCCCTGCATTTTGAATATTTTCCCGTGTTTTTTTTTTTTTTTTAGCCGACGGGGTGATATGCCTTAACACTGGAATCTATTGGTGAATCATCATAGTGAGCGTGTTCATGTGGTGTGCCCTGTCGCTATGTCGCAGAGCCGCTAACATGGCGGTGGATATAGATATCTTGCTTTTCCTCGAAGCGCCATCACTAGCAGGGGCCTTTCATTATTTCTCTGCTGCCCTCATCTCTTACACTGTGTAAATCCAATCTCCTCCTCTCCTCTCCTCTCCTCTCCTCTCCTCTCCTCTCCTCTCCTCTCCTCTCCTCTCCTCTCCTCTCTCTGTTTTGCAGTCACCCAGTAGCCCGAGGGCACAATCACACAACCAGAAAGCCAATCAGGAAGCTTATTAAACATGACACTCGCTGAGCACACTCAATATAGACGAAGGACATAGGCTCTGAGGTCTATGTGCCAATTAGGGAGATCTGATCAATCATAGCAGTCGATGTGAACTGTCTCTTTCTCACTCATATTTTTTGCCTCTGTTCTACATTATCTCCTTCAGGCACCATCCCTCTCGCCTGCTTTGCCGTAAGTACCCCGCGCTGCCGTTGCACACAATCACGCAAAGCTTGATGCGAAATAAATAGACAGTCGCCATCAACACATTCACATGCACACAAAGCAAGCACACTCCGGCGAGCTATTCATCATAATTTAGCCCCAGCCTTAGACACTGAGGGACAAAAGCACCCTCTCCAGAAAACCATCCAAAACACAAACAGCTACGCACTCCTCCTCCCATGGCACTCATTTCCCCCTCCATTTGTCAACACGCCCTCACACATATTTTAATTCCTGCTGAGCTGCCTATCATCCCTCTTTTTTGTCTTTAAAAAACAAGGCTGCGAAGTGAATTTTAAGAGAAAGTCAATGAGACTGAAACATGCCCGAGAATGCTTCTTATCATAACAATGCATGTATAATGTGACTTGATTGCAAATAGCAGTCAGTATCGATGAAGGTTTTAACTGTGTGTCTGTGTGCGTGTGTGTATGTCTTTTGTCTATTTTGAGCTCAAGTGCGTTTCCCATTTTGATATGTGCACTTAAAAATGTTTGTAACGGAAACACACATTCTTTGTCCATCATCTTAACTTCTCATGCTCTTTCCCCACTTTTGTCTCTCACCACACCACTGATGAAACGTGATATAAGAAATGAATCAATCATCATAGTAAACTAATCAGTGAATTGTTGCGGGAGTGCCACGGGAGAAGGATTTTCTAAAAAGCTTGTTGATAGGATGTAAAAGGTCTGGCCGGTGATGATGAAAACAAGAGATCTGCTCACAAGATGTAATTTCAGAGCCACTGAGTAGAATGCTGGAGGCAAAACACTTGTTTTGTGCACACATAGTATTACAGTGCACTAGCACCACCTATAGACATGAACTGCAAGTTAGCAATTTGAAGCATGATAAAAATCATGAGACTTAACATCCCCTGTGACAAAATGTATACACATTCCTGTACACCTTAGCTATAAGTTAGATTCAAACAACACAAAAAAAATAAAAAAATGTGTTCATTCTTGACACTGGAAAGTGCTGATTAACATATTGAGTGATCAGCAGCAGCATCTTAGTTATATTTAGCTGAAAGTTCTAATTAAAAACCAGTGAGGCAACTTTGAATCAATATTATGTTGTCAAATATAGAATTCGTAAGGGTGATGATGTGTTAGATTGAGTCCGCCAGCCATCTAAAGATAAGTGGGATAGATGATGGATGGGTGTTTGGGTCACGGCTACAGGAATTTCCTTTAAATTTACAGTAGGTGACCATTACACTTTTATTCAAACAAATCACAGACATGATTCTCATCCTGATACACTGCCTTGTTTAATCTGATGCAGCAACGACAGATGTTTGACAGCGTTGGGCTGTACTTCTCACATTCATCCAGCAGATGGAGTCCTCACTCAGAGGGAAACCTGTGATGTCTGAAACCATTGAGATGAGTTTTTGATATAAATAACAGTAACACAGCAGCCACTAAGGCTCAGGTTCACACACGTAATGCAGTCTAACTGAATCATCGTTTTTAAGTGAATGGATTATATTTTTGGAGCATGAATATATAACTTTCCCCATGGCACACTTCAGTATCAGCCACGTAATTACACGCCAAGTGGTGGGGCAGCAGAAGTCCAAAACACTGGCGTGCTTGGGTGAGGTTAGGAGACACTTAAATACCACATGTAAGAGAAAATATTTAATATTAGACATTTTAACATCCTTTTTTTATGTATAACTGCTGAGTTTGTTAATGAGGCAGAAATCTCATCGCTGTAAGCCCAGCGTGGATTACTGGGAGAAAACAACAACATAGTAAGATCAACACTAAAAACACACCCATTTATTTCACAATATATGAAACAGACAAGAGAAGCAGACACACTGAGATGACTCATCACTGCAAACACAGTTGCCTTGTTCATATTACAGTTTACAGGGAGGTATGTTGCTGGTGCGTAGGTTAGGGCTGTATTTCCCATAGTTTAAAAAAAACAAATCAGGTCCAGTTCTCATAGAACAGTGTGCAGGAAAATGCAGGCTGTGCAGGACACATATCATAATGAGATCTCTCGTCCACAGCCACAGACTGCAGAACATCCAAGACCCACCGGCTTCGACTTTCCTCCCAATCTGAGCTTTGAATCTGAAAAGGTAAGAGACAACACAATTAGTAGACACAGCCCATGGTGGGAATGATGACAATTAGGGAATTAAAGGGCTCTGATTATTTCCAGTGATGATCAAATTTCAACGTTTGGCGTCGATCTGAAACAAGCTGTAACACACATCTCACAGTGTGGACATAACCAAATACTGTCTTACTAGTACTACACAAACCTCACCTCTCAGGCCAGATCGAGCTTCTTCTGCGTCTCTGACAGTTGCGCCTGCAGCCGCTTCTTCCTCCAGTCCAGGAACCTCCGTCTCATTCTGTTGGCCTGCCACCCCGCCAGGAAGCCGGCGGCGAAGGACACCACCACGGCGACCTGCAGCGTCCTCTCCGAGTGTGCCATGTTCACCTCTGGCTCACAGACGCACACATGCGGGTGAGACGCTCAAAACACTCCAAACAGGAAGAGAACCGTGCCTAACTCACGCGATACTACAGCACGACAATCTCGCGGTATCGGAAATAAAGGTCCGGGTAGCCATGGAAACCCTTTCGACTTCCGTCCTTAGAGTGAACCTAAACAAAGTTACTATACTTTGTGTAAACTATACTGCCTACTTCCGTGATGAATGGAGACTTTTTGCTCGCCCGCGCAGCTGCAGGAACGTGTGAAATAACGCGGTCGTTTGGTCACGCCTAAGACATTAATCCATGACAAATGTCATTTTCACAACAAAGTCACCTCAAGTTTTTTTTAAATTTGAAGTTTGTTTTGAAATCCGTAGCGGAAATTGGCGGTGTTGTTATCCGCTCGGAAGCGGAAGTTTTACCAAACCTCTCCGGCACCGAAAGTAGAATTTCTCCGTGAAATCTTGATGAAATTGAAATACATATATATTTAAACTATACTGTCTCTTTCCGTAATAAATGAGGGCGTCCTGCTTGCTGCGGAACTGCAGGAACGTCTTTAAATAAGGATCTCGTTTGGTGAAACATACGAGATTCATCCATAACGAGTGCCTTTACATTTTCACAACAATATCATGTCAAGTTTTTATTTTGAGTTTGAGTTGAGTTTGTTTTGAAATCCGTAGCGGAAATTAGCTGTATTAAGATCTTTTTTAAGGCGGAAGTTTCACCTATTCCACCTCAGCCAAAATAAAATGTATTATATTTTATTGTATTGTGGTGGCAGTAGTAGTTGTAGTTGTAGTAGTTGTAGTAGTCGAAGTAAGTGTGAAGTTTATTTATAAAACAAAACCAGATTCCAATAAAAAGAAGGAAAACAAATATGTTATATAGCGTAAAACACTTTCTTCCCTTTTTGCAAACCAAGGAATTCCAGTTTTAAGATAAAATAATTCTCAAAAAGGATAATTAAATTTTAATCGACCCAAAGCTCACTTGGGCAGAAGACAGTCATTACACACATAAAAAATGCATACACCGACATACATAACCGTAAATCACATGTGTGGTGGCACACAGACATAAACAGATTTAAGCAAGACATATAGAACACAAAATATAAAAAATGCTTACTGTACAGAGGGTCTTAAAAAAAAGCATTGTTAAACCACAATGCCCTGTTTGAAATTGATCATTAATGGGTTAACAAGTTGTTGTTTGTACAATTTAAAAGACAAAATGTGTGTGTGATGGCTTCAGATACTGTTATTAATTCTCAAAACGTTTTACCAAATAGCTGGTCTTTTTTACTGCTGGCAGAAAACAAGACGGAGAAATTCATACACACAATGACTGCCGAGGTATTGCATGAAAAGAGTATAACCTCAAGCCTAATCTGGAGATGTGACACACATCGTCACAAAGGTCTTAAGATGTGTCGATACAGTGTCTATGATTGAGACCAGTGTCACGTTCCAGTGTATGGTAGCTGTCAAACAGTGAGCAAAAATGCCAAATAAAATTTTAGCTACAGCTGCAAATGGTTTTAATATATACAGTCAACATGTTCAGTTTGTCCAAAAAAACAAAGCAGCCACGTACAAAATCCAAGTCCAAAGGAGCTTATGAGCTGTTGCTGATGGTTGAGAAAGTCTGAGTGAATTACTTGGACTAGTTCATTTTCAGTGAATGGGAATAAGGGGTCTGGCTCCTTTGGCGGAAAATCACAGCCGATTCTGTTTAAGCCGCTCGATGTGGTAACAGAGTTTGAGTGCAGGGCCCAGCTTCAGTCCCAGGTACTTCATCATCACCTCACTCCTCAGCAGGAGCAGAGCGTCTCCGTCGATCTCCTGAAATACATCACAGAGCCACGTTGCGGTTATAATCTACAATGAGGTACACATTTCCGTTGTTGTCCAGATGAACTTCATTTATGCAACAGTAACATCTTTTAAATGATACATGCTGGGATATTGACTTCTGTTTGAGGAGGGGGCTACAGTATATAACAGATTAAACTCACGTGCTTTCTGAAGGCATCAGCGTGAGGTCCCAGGGCTTGAGGGTCGGCGTCTTTGATAAACCAAACCACCTCATCCACACCCCAGCTGGCTGGGTCCTTACCAGCAGGGCGCTTGCAGTCCGAGTCTGGCATTGAGTTGTAGCCTTTGTAACGTGGGGTGAAAGGAAGAGTGAAGATTTGATCACCAAATGCGTCATATCATGGTAAATCCAAATTAATGTTGAATTAAATGTGCTCTTTGCAGTGACTTGGATGAGAAGAGGAATGGAACAATGACGCTTCTTGATTTAACGTGAAGCTGCAGCCAGGAAATTGCTGGTTCAAGATCACGCACAGGCAAAACAAATCAAAGTAAGTCACCTCCTCGAGAGAGCTAATTACATAATGTTAAGTTGTTCTGTGGAAGCAATATTCAATATTATATATGATTGATTATTGTGATTTGTCCTGATACTATTTCAAAATGTAATTAAGTTGAAGTGAAGTAGGTTAATAGTCTAGTTCTCTTTCTACGGGTTTCCCACACAGCCTCACCATTTCTGTTTGTGTCTTGGAAGCTTCCCGGGCTCGATGCCTGTCTGCACAGGCCCACTGGTGTCGAGCAGCTGCTGCTGCGATAACCGTAGGAGTGCTTGGATGGGTACTGTGACGTTGTGATGCTGAAAGCGGAGTCACCGGGATCTACAGCGTAGCGCTTGGAGTCCAAAGGTGGGTCACATAAAAACTCATCAGGCATCGGTGTCTCTGCTGAGGGAACAAAGGGAAGTGGGGATGATGAAAGTCAAGCCCAGTGTGGTGACGTCAGGCCGTCAGTGGGTCACAGATGTCAAACATTTATTAGAACATGGCATAATGCAATATAAACCACTATGCCGTGTCCCTCTTGGCATGCTAATGTTGGCATTTAGCTCAAAGCCCCACAGAGACTCCAAAATGGAGATTAGGCTTTGAATGAGATTGTGAAACTGTGTGTCTGTCAATAGAAAACCCCTGAATGTACAAAGTATAGAACTGCGTCCAAATACTAAAGTAAATACTATTTTGTATAAATGGACTAAATGGTATCAGATTATTGGTGAATTATGAAAAAACTGCAATATTAAATACAATATGTAAATGAACATCCACGCAGTTTTGGCCTTTTCCCAAATGATACCTCTAAAATTCAGGTACCACTTTTGAAAGCTCCCTCAATTTGACCAGATAAATGGCAAGCATATCTGTCTGGGTGGCATCATGGGGAGTTTGTGTGGTGTAAGTGCCGTGCACATACTGCGTATGTGTGTACGAGCTTTCCCTCTGTGTGACACGAGACAACTTTCATTTCATTATCAAGAACAAATACTAAACTGCTGGGTCCTTAACACATGATATTTCTTTTCCGAAATACCAAAGGCAATCTTAACTATTTTCCCATTCAGAGCACGGGGGGTGGGGTGGGGGGGGGGGGTAGTAGGAGCATGAAAGGATGCAACGCAGTATGATTATTTTTTGAAAGATTTAAATAGAAAAACAATGCCTTTCTCTCTCCAGGGGCAAAGCAGATGAGGAAAGCCAAGCGGGAAGACTGGAGAGAATATGAAGGGTAATATTTTTGGATTGTTTTCGCACGCGTCCATGTATTTGTTTTTTTTTAATCGTGTAAACATGTACCCCTAAATCCACAGACACTAGTGCTGTTTTTGATTCAACAAGCAGACACGCACAGGAGTCTGCTATTAACATCTAAAAGCGCAACTCCTTCGAGACCACAAGTGACTGGTGTATTCGGAGAATAAAGAGGAATGACAGTACAGGGACGCTTGTTAACACAGGAGCGGGTACTAAGTGCATAATTATAGTCTGCAGGGATTAAAAAAGACACATAAAAGAGGGGAAACACATTTCATACCACAAAGTCACTCCACAGAGCCAAGCTGTGCCGGGTGTAAAATGAGTGTTAAAAAAATATTAGCACCGCCTTCCTCCACAATGAAGCTCCCTGTTGGTCTTGTTTTCCACAACCCTCTGTGCAGAGCCATTACCATGCATGGACATTTTGCAAGATAGGTAAGGTAATGAATGTTCAAATGCTGCGAGAAGGTTGCGTAGTGTTACCTGTTAGGACCTGTGGTGTGGCAGAGTGGGGGACGATAGCGGCGTCCTGTGGGACGCAGCCCATCTCTGGTTCGGGTGTGCTGTTAAAGGAAGAGTTGGCCAGTGGAGACATCACCATCCTGGGCTTCAGCTGCAGACCCGCACACACACACACACAAACACACATGTGCACACAAATTAGTGGCGTCGCTTTATAGCGGTAATACTTGACGTTTAAAGCAAGATTGCAATCTCTTTATACATTGCTTACACCAATGGCAGTGGAGCCAGTTCAACAGCACTTCTTCGACAAACATCAAATATCAGTACCACACCAATAACGCTGTAGACCACTGCTGACATTTGAGCAAAAACTGAGGTCACCTGCACTCGGTACTATGCCTGACACAGACATCCTGTGCACAGACAGACCTCAGAGAGATGCTCAGGAATTGAAATGAAACGAAAGCAATGACTGCACTGACCTTAAAACCCGGTTTCCTGCCTCTCTTCTTCGGGACCTTGAGGGCTGACAGAGGCTCAACGTAGTGACTCTGGAACTCCAGCTTACGGATGGGAGGCCGCCCTCTCTTTCTGCCGGGTACCTTACCCTGGGGCCCGGCCATGAACGGTGGGCCAGGAGGGGCAGTCTGCATTTCGGAGCCGACAGACAGGGCACTCATCAGACCTGACAGGCACAAAACAGACGAATCAAATGAAAGTAACAGGAAGTGGTAGCTTTAAGCTGAGCGCACCACTGCCTCATCACTAAACCGGGGCGGAAGCTTACATTTATTCGTGACCCCCCCCCCCACACACACACACACACACACACACACACACACACACACACACACACTCACACACACAAACCACATAGACACGCACACCAATGCACACGCCCACATCAAAACTATAGGAAATAGAAACAAAGCAACCTAAAGCGTTCTTCTCTGCCCCACCCCTCCCCCTCTCCAGCTGCATAGATTGAAATAAATATCATTACTGCACGGAGACAGACAAAGCCACACAAAGCACACAGGCGCGCACACACACACACACACACACACACACACACACACAATCAGTCACCATCACGAGTGTATAAAGGAAGCATGTGAGTGGCCAGCTGAGCAGTACCTCAGAAGTTTAAAGCCACAGAGGGTGTTGGATGAAATGGCTGTCATATACCCATTATTCGTAGTATTCTTTCATTTCTGCACAGACAAACTAGCAAATATTATAGAGTAAAATCCTCTTCCTGTGAATTTCTTGGTCGTGGCAGAAATCAGAGAAACAGGAACAGAGACAGACAGAGCACGTGAACATCCGCGGTCCCTTCCAGCGTCTCTCTGTTCCTCAGAAAACAGATCACACAGGAAAAGTGAGCATTTGCCTACCATGCACACAGCCGTCTGATGATATCTGTCTGTGTGACGCTTTACTCCAGCAGGTTTCAGGATATTTCCTCTGATGGATCTCCAAGCGTCTGCTGTTCTCTGCTGCTCTCTGCTGCTGCACACTTTCAAGAAATAAGTCTGCATACCTCTCTCCCACAGACACACACACTCTCTCTCTCTCTCTCTCTATTCCTCATTCTCCGACCACCTTCCTCTCAAAAAAACCCTCCTCCCCTTCCCTTCCACACTAACCCCCTTTCCTCTCTCTATTCCTCATTCTCCGACCACCTTCCTCTCAAAAAAACCCTCCTCCCCTTCCCTTCCACACTAACCCCCTTTCCTCTGCGTCCCCTTTCAGTTGTCATAGCAACACACTTCTAACATCCCGCGGCAGCCGACAGACGTGCTGAGCTCAAAGTAACGTCTGTGTGCGTGCGCGTGTGTGTGCGTGTGATGAGATAGGGAGAGTCTGTTTCTGTCATAGGCTACCTTTGGGGACAATTTTCTGATTAAAAACCTGTCAAATTAGGATGTCGTCTCTAAGTATGGACAAAATCATGTGTCTCCCCAATTGGGAAAACAGGATTACTGGGTTAATGGTTAACATTTGGGTGAAGGCTATTTGCTTGTAGAGGTTATGATTAGGGTAATAATAGTTTTCCAGGTATGACAACAGACGTGTGTTTCTGTGGGACTGTAATGTAATTGCAGTTGCCACAGCTCAGGATGATTTTTTTCTTGTCTGTCTTAAAAAACAATCCCTGAGTAGTGACAGGGGATTCAAGCTGTGCAGTGTTTGCACTACACTCACTGGGGGGCAAAAAAAATATGAAGGAATTCCAATTTTTGCATATTGATCATGTTGTGTCCAAAAAACATTTCACTGAAACTCTGACAATATTAGATAGCTGAAGTAGTCTTCAATGCTTAAACATGAATGCTTGTGTAGGTAGAGAGATAAAATCTTTCATGAATGATAAAAAAGGGCTTCCTGCAGAAGCCCTTCAGGGATATTCTTCTGTTATTGTTTGTGATCAAAAATCATATTGCTCCCAAAGCTCACTGCCTTCATCTTATTTATTGACTGCCTCTGTGTCAGTTCATGTATGTTATTTTTCTTGTTTAATGCATAATGAAAACACCCCACACTGTAAGACAAAAATGAACAGCCAAAGGCAGGGTTGTGTGTGGTTTCCCAGTTGAAGTGCAGGTATTAAAAAAAAAAAAAAAAAAGCAGGCTCCATGGGCTTATTGTCTCTTACACGTTACAACTGCGAGTACATCTCAGGCTTTAACCCCCTCGCCACCACTTATCGATTAGTTACAGTCAGATGGCCAGGCTGATTCCTATTGAAGCCACATTTGCGGGTTTTAACACTCAATCAAAATCAGGTTAACCTTTCAAAGGGAGGATCAAGCGCCCGCATGCCCATGCCTGCTCGAACAGCTGCTGACTGTGTGTATAGAATATCTGTAAGGAGTCGGCTGAGTGGGACAGGCCCAAACACGTTCAGTTGTTTAATTTTCAGAATAATATATGTATGATGATTAAAAAAAGGAACCATAAAAAATCAAGGTCAGGACATTAATGCTATCTCACTGAGTGCTGCCACATATCCACAAACTTAGTCAGCATTAACCCTGTTGGACTTCGTGTGTGGCTTTCTGTGGACCAATTTTGGTTTGAAGCTGCAGTCGCTATGAGGATCGGACATAGAATAGGATCGGGGGTTAGGCAATTAGCTCTGATGGTTAAGGGAAAGGTTTGGGGTGTGTGTCTGTGTGTGTGTGTGTGTGTGTGTGTGTGTGGGGGGGGGTGGTTGTGAGTGTGGGTGTGGGTTTGCAAAACCCATAAATCAAAAAAGTAATTACAGAGTGAGATTAATCCTGGTGTCCCTCCTCGGTCAGTCCGGTCCCATCGCAGTGCATCACATTGCACATGGAGACAGGGTGAGAGAGAACGGATAATCGTCTTTTCCTTAAAAAAAAAAAAAAAAAAATGATGATATGGGGGAGGGGGGCACCATTAACACTGACTGACGACTCAAAGCACGGTATAATTTGGACCGCAACCTAATTTGTTTATGGCTAATTAGGCAATTAAGCGATCAGTGATCCCTTTCTACCAATTTCATTTGTCAGCTGAGGGACATTCTCCTCCTACATGATCTCCCTGTGGAAGCCAAACGTTAAGAGGAACGCATTTTTGAAAGCTTGATATTATGGCCACAGTAATGCAACTATGATCGGCAATGATTAGCATAACTTAATTCACTAGCTTCAGGGGATAGAGTTTTGTATCTGTTTTTACTTAGGCAGAAGGGAAATTGCAATGAAGTGAGTTATGCTAATGTATCTCTAGACTGCACACCTACACACATAAAAAAATAGTCTATACACATACACACACACACACTAATCTTGTCTGGATGCAGACAAGAGTGTATAGTTTAGGTGTGTGTGTGTGTGTGTGTGGGTGTGCGTGTGTATGGGCGTATGCGTGTTGTGTGTTCTCTAATCAATGTAACAATGTAACCCCCCCCCCTCTTGAATTTATTTACAGCTCAGGCAGGGCGTCACCATGGTAACAGACAGGGAAATTGGATTCTGCACCAAAGTCATGTGATAAGGTGGGAATAAATAAACACATAAACAGTAAAGTGTGTATTAAATAGGCATGGTCACACATACACACATGCGCACACAAGTACTGCCCCTCCTTTTTTCCACTGAAACGGTTTATACCACACTCCACAAGAAAGGGAAAAAAGAGTATTGCTCTTTTCATCGCCATTGTTAGGAAAAAGATTTTTGATAAATAACCACCATGAATATTTAAAAAAAATGCCCTGGCAACGTATTCAGTCAAATATCTTAAAATGCAAATAGACTGCACACATCCTTATAATAACAATAATTGAAGTATAATGATTATAACAGAAGTGGTACATTTACTCAAGAACTGTGCTGTTATTTAGATTTTGAAGTAAATGTATTTAATTTTTGTTTATTTTTCTGCTGCTTTAGACTTCACTACATTTCAGAGGAAAATTATCTACGTTTGACCTTACAGCTGTGTTGAATTTACAGGTTTAAATTTTACATATAAGAATTATAAAATGTGTGTTGCTCTAGGTAATTGTACCCTTTAATTTAATACATTTTAATACATAAATACAATACATTGGTTTTAACAATTAAATAAAAATATTATTATATATATAATATTACAAAAAATAACAATGCTAATAAAAGTAGACATGCCATTCTGCCATCATCACTAGTCCAACTTACTTTAATCCCCTAATGTATAATAATGTAAGAGGCCATTCTACCACCATAACTTTTGAAGTATCAAATCCCTTTTACATTAACTTTACGATTTATAATAGATACTTACTTTGTGTGCAGGTGTCAGCTGCTTGGCTCCTCAGTCTCTGTCCAACTGGATCTGACTCTTATTCCAAGTCAACCAGGACACAGCAGCGTCGCCCCCCCCCCCCCCCCCTCCGGTCGTCACGCGGACCGAGGCGCAGATGTACACCTTTGCTGAGGATGCCGGGTTACCAGGAAACAGGTGGCAAAGGAGGGACCAGTTCAAAGTGAGTCAGGGTTAAGTGCTCCGTGTGGTCTCATGCCCTCGGAGCCTGCCAGCGCAGACTGAGCTACATCACACTGCTGGAATAAAATAGAGAAAACACAAATCAACAACATGTACATTTACATATCTGTAATTCAAAAAGGATGTCACACAAGTGTATAAGCCTACATTAATAAAGAGAGAAAGAAGGACATAGGTAGAGGAAGGATGAACGTAGAGCAGAAGGAAATGTTTTCACCACTGTGTTCATGTTCAGAGGTCAAAAAATAAACCGAAGGATATAACCTCACTAATGCTCTTAGTATTGGGCACTATGTGTCTATAGTGTTGTTAAAGAATGCAAATTGGTCTCCAGGGGGCTGGATTGACTGATCAAGTTTAACTGTGCCTTCAGTCCTCTGTATTAGATGGAACAAAGGGGGTTGAAGAGAAGAAAGACAGAAGCTGTGAAGCTTCCTGTAACTACTATTTAGAGTTTACCCAGGGTTTATTTATCACCTTTGTGGAAAGATGGAAAATGTATTTTAAATTATGAACAAAAAACAATTGTGAGTCCATTTAAATGAATAAAATAAAAGGTAAAGAGCAAATTAAACACTGTCAGTAGGTAATGTCAGATGCAATCAGAGTAAAGATGAAAAAAAATCTGCCCTCACCCCCAATATTTCAGATTTACCAAAAGATCAAAAACTTCAAACAGTAATCCAGAAAAAAAACATGAAAGAAGCTACCCCCCCTCACACACACACACACTCACACACACACACACACATTTCTGACCATGAAACAACCAAAATGATAAAAGTTGGATTTGATGAAACAGACTGCAACCCATCCAACACACACACATATATGGGAGAAGCATTTTTGGGCTCTGAATCCCATGAGCTCTGAAAACTACTATCCTTCAACTTTACCAAAACACTTGTCTTGTAGCCCTCCAGGGGTGTAAAATAGACACACAAGCATGCACATGCAAATGGCCAGATACACATACACACAACCTTTATGTTCGTTCCCATAAGATACATTTAAGTGAGAGCACACAAAGCTTGGGAAAATACATGGTCGTGTGTTCCAAATTAAGGGTTTGACCTATTCATTACCCATTCTGCATGTTCGTTACAGGCTTAACATTAATCTTCACATTTTATTATATTTTTTCACAACAATAATAATGACAATTAACTGGAAATAAAAACAAGGTCAGTTACTCTAACCATTCTAATGAGGACATCATCAGGGACTCCGAACTGCAGAGCTGAATTAATGAGATCCTCGTTTTCTGTGTGTTTTCTGTGGCTTTAGAGCTAAAGCTTATTTATGCATAGAAGGAGCCATGACGATAAAAAAAAAAAAAAAAAAAACATAATTTAGAAAAATGCACAAATTACATGTTTACAATAACGCTGAGTGGATGTTAAACTTCTCTGCGGTCAAGCCAGCCGCTCCTGAATTTCGAATGAGTAATTGAAAGGACGTTTAATGTTAATAAAAAACTGAGACAAGAGAAGGTTCCATTGCCATCTAATTTACCATATTGTGGTTTTAGTATGCCGGATTAACAGTGAAAATGTATAGTTATAGTATAATTATTCTTTTTAATCAAGCTTCCTAAATACACAGTGTTGCTTCTGTGACATATGTAGTGATAACAAAGGATATTCACAGTCATTTTCATCGTATTTATCAATTTAATCACAGTCATGTTTTAGCTCAAGATTTAGTTTGAGAACTGGACGCAAGTGAATTCTCGCTGGGCCGTTGTAATATATGCACCGTATAGATCAGAATACGAGCGCACACCAAACGACGGCTGTCTTGTGAACTCGATGAATAAATCGTTGTTAAAATAGTTTTTGCCTTTTTTATATCTGTCTGTTCGCATGACAAACATTACTTTCCGTGGTTTCCACCGTCCAAAACTACGAAAACACACCAAATTACGTGATAAACATAAGTAGGCAGCAATGCGTGCCCCCCCCCCGTTCGTTAGTTTGCCGGTTGCTGTGGCAACCGCATTCATTGAGTGTCAACCTTGGCTTACGAGTCAGTTTAAAGCTGGAAAAGGCTAACGTGGTTAGCAGTTGTTAACTAAAAATGACAGTGGATAATGGAATGCCTCGAAGCAAAGGTAAATAAACTTATATTGAAATATGACAGCAGTAGCTATATCGCTTTTCAGCACTAAATATTTCGTCACTTACAGTTTGAGGGTGTATTTCACTGCACTGTCAATTTCTCCTTATTTTTGAAAAGCTCAGATGGACTGTTTTGTGGACAACCTAAATGATGAGGAAGTTGAGGGAGAGAGTCTCCTTGCCAAACCCACCTGCTTCATCATAGTCGGAAAACCGGTAATTTCCATCTTCAACACACACGACACCGAGCACATCTTCTGATGGCTTGAAAATCTTCATTTTATATCGCAGGGCATTGGCAAATCCACCTTGGCCGGAAAAATAGCAGAGTCCTGGAAATGTATCTTGATTGATGGTAAGTACATATTTATTTTGTCTCCGTTCCAAAGGTGTCCATGCGCACAACTTCTGACATTTTTTCGTCCGCCTTCACAATGTTTCAGATACAGATCTGCTCAACTCACACATTCATAACAAAACAAAGCAAGGGATAGAGGTGAGTAATATATTCTGTGGCACAGGACAGAAAACATCTCCCTTTGTGCCTCATTCATTTACATGTGTTACTCTTGGCAATTAAGGCTTCCAAGTGGCTTTATCTGACCCTTGTAGCTCTTTAACACCTTATCTGCGGGGGAAAGTATACCGGAAGACAAGGTGCTGCAGCTGATCATCGCCAGGCTTAACTCACCGGACGTGGAGCACTACGGTAATTCTTGTTTTCATATGCATGATTATATACCAATGAATTAGTAAAGGCTTTTTTTTGTTAAGTTTAAAAGACTGGATGTGTGATGTGAAATGGTTCACTCAAAACAGCGGTACGGGGCCTTTGCCTCTGCTTCCGACTGAGGACTCAGTGTGTGGTTGTGATACAGGATATGTGCTGAGCTGCCTGCCGTTCATGTCGGAAGGGTGTCTGAAGATTCACGAGCAGATTGCACTGGTCAGAAACCTCAAGCTGACGCCTGATTTCATCATTAATATCAAGGTCGACATCATAGCCTATGCTTCACTGCCACTGACTAATTTCCTCAACAAATATCAATTTTTATATGTCATTGTTCAATGCAGAGTTATTTTGAACGGAACGCTCCCATTTTCCGTTAGTGTGCAGATAAAGACCTGGCCCAGAGGCTGTCAAGTCTGAGGCAGTATCCAGACACAGGGCATCTCTACGCCACAAACCAGTGGAAGCGCGAAGAAGTGTACATCGGGAAGAAGCAGAGCATCGAAGAGAACGTGGAGGATGAAGAGGAGCAGGTTTGTAAATCGTGATACATATACTAATATTTTATGCAATCTCCAATTTTATGTTTAGAATCACAGGATGTTTTGATTTGTGTTTCAATCCAACTAAGCTTTTGAACTAGAAAGCTTCAAGGTCATGATTTCTTTTTACATCATACAAATATGGTTTATTTTGCTTGCAGGTTGCAGAACAGGAACCTCAAAGGGACGATATTGAGCAGATGGTGTGTCCTCCAGAGAATTTGGCCAGCAATGCTTTTATTAGAATCAGTATGTACAAGGAAACCATTCTCAAGACACTGGAGGTGAGTAACCAGATATTTTGATAGATAATAAAAGACTGTCCAGTTTAGAGAGGGATTACCATTTTACTTTAATTTTTTTGGAATTCTGACATTCTAATATTGCTGATTATGTACAGATGGAGCAGCAGATGAACACAGCCCAATTGCCAAAAAGAAAACGTTTAAAATATAATGATGAATGATGAATTGACCTTTTGAGTAGAAACACTTACAGTTAAACTTTTATTCAGCTGGTGAACTCTAATTGGACTGATATTTTTCAGGAATACATGGTGGACCACAACCCCCTGTACCTGTTGGAGCTGGATGGAAACAACACACCTGAAGAACTACACTCTGTAAAGACGCTACATTTGATTTTGTCAATATGGTACATTTTAAAACACTATTATTCTGGTGCTGACTTAAACGTGAGAGAGCATGGCAGCCTCTGTAAAGCATGCATGCTGTGAAACTGTGGGTTGACATTTGCTTTGTCTTTAGTTCGTTATGTCCCGACTTGGATCCATGGCAATAAATCGTGTCTCCATTCCGACCCTCCTACACCAGACTGATGATGAAGAGTTGCCGGAAGATGTTGAAACGGTCCGACATTAATTGCCACTTCACTTCATGAATCCACTTCTAATTCAATTCAAAATTGTTTGATCCTGTGGTCATCTTACTTCCAGGAGGACCTCCTGAGAACGATGTCCTCTTCCACGGTGGTGGCCCCAGGCTTTCGGTGGGGAAGGAGCCGCTGGGGCCGAACCTGTCCTGTTGCTCTGAAGGAGGGTGAGGTCATTCCTGGCAAGCCTCAATTTTCTGTTGGGTGAGTGAATTTATCTGTCCAATAGTTGAAAATAAGTCGGTGGAACTTGTCCAGTTATTTTGTCTCTCAACCTCTGCACAGCTTCCGGGACAAACTATACATCCTCTCATCCCAAGAGGCCTACCAGAAGTTTGTCACAAACCCCAGACAGTACTTGCTTCCCCCAATGCCCAGGCCTCCTTGCAGGGTTTCCATCATTGGGCCTCCTCAAGCCGGAAAGAGCACCCTGTGTAATCTGCTAGCCCAGCACTACAATGCATCGGTGCTTGACATGGAGGAAATGGTGCGGTCAGCGCTGGCTACATTTGAAGAAGAAAGGCTTAACAAAATCAAAGAGGAGGCTATACTGGTCGCTATAGAGGAAATCAAGATGAAGTCGAAGCAGGACAGTGAAGAGAATTCAGGCAAGTGGCGCTTTGTATAGATGATATATACGGTTATCATTTTACACCTGTATATTCATATTGTATTTATAACATGTCACAAAAACATGTCTACTAACATTTTAAGATGTGGATTTTTGTTAATGTGGTAAGTTATTAATTGATTTGTTCTATGTTATTTCATCAGATGAAAGCAGCTCTGTAGAAGGTAAGATATTGCATGTTAAAATACCCGTTTACTGGACAGATTGTCTCACTGCAGTTTTAGTGTGAGATTTTTAAAAAGTTGTTTTATATACAAATATAGTGTTCTGTTGTTCTCAGTGACAGAGGATCACCCAGAAGTGAAAGCCATGGTGCTTAAGGCGCTGGAGGAGGCCAACCAACTGAGTATATCTCCCACTGGAATGTATGCTGAGGCACTGGAGAAGCGCATAAAAGAGGTATATCAAAACCTTAAACACGGCAGCTGTGTTTGCACACATTTTTTTAGTGCACAAATGTTCTACACATATTAAACAACATTCCCTCTCTACATTTATTTTGGACAAATAGAATTGAATTCATTGGTAAAATACCATCGGCTGTGTTACATACTTATTTGATTCTAATGATGCTGATGATACAGATTAAGGAGAGAGACGCAGATTTGGAGGTCAGGACTGGCTGGGTGCTTGACAACTTTCCAAAAGATATGTCCCAGTTGGATGCCTTACAGCGAGGCGTAATTCTTCCTGACATTATCTTTTGTCTCAAGGACAGCGGTGGAAATCTAGGTAAGAGATGTAGGAAAAAAGCATCACATACAAGTTGCGGCTTGACTTGAATATATGGACTTTACTATATAGTGTCCGGGGCATCATTGCATTTCAATGTCTCAAACAGTTTTGAAAAGAATGTATGAGCTGAACAAGGAGAGTGTGGACAAAGCAATAAAGAAGAGGACAGAGGGTGAACGGTCGGCAAAGGAGAAACAGACCTTGTAAGTGAAGAGCAAAGTAATGTTAGGGCGATTTTGTGTCCGAGCAGAATTGAGTATGCATTTTGGATTTTTTCCCCTTCATTTCTTTCCATTTTATTTAGAGGCGAATCAGATCAAGATGCTGCGAGGCCTTCAAATCCAGAGGCAGTAGCTGAGGAAACTGACCGTATGTGTTATCTGTCTGTGAAGCATCTGAGCTTTCCGGGCTCTCTATGATCATGAACAATTATAGTACCATTTGGTCCATTGCTTTCCTTTGCAGAAATTCCAGAGCAATGGGATACCGCCAGTCCTGACATCATCGAAGAGGAAGGTGAGACACTTAAATTCAAAAAGAGGCCATTTTTCTGTTTCAAAAAATTCGAAACCCATCAGCAACGCAAATGCCAACTTAACTCTCAGTGTTCAATTTTGCCCCCTCTTTTTTCTCCCCGTGTTACTCAAGCTGTGATCTTACCTGATCACTGGGAGTTGGGTTATCCAGACGCCCCAGAGATGGATGACTATAAACTCCAACTGCAACAGTTTGAGTCTGAATGGGAGCGAATGCAGTCCAGTGTAACTGTGGCCTACGCAGCACTGGAGATTGATGGCAAAAGCCCAGAAGACCTGCTTCAAGAGATGGTGCTTCAGATGGAGAGTGAGTGTAACCATTTTTAAAAGTATTAATATATGTTACACCACAAACCAGCTTGTCTCTGAATGTATCAAGGCAGAAATCAACTACATGCGTTCATATGTTGATGTTTTTATTATATTTTATTATCATCAAGAGCTCGAGCTGAAGTTTTCTGTAATATATCACATTTGATTAAATGCATTTGATTTTGCTCATTGCCTCTAATTTTGGCGATGACTTGTGAAGGAGTTTTTGCTGCATTTCATCTTGTCCCTCTGCCCCTGCCTTTCCTATCCATCTGTACTATCTCTATGAAATTGGAATCAAAAATGCCAAAAGAGAATATTCTGTTCACAAATTATGATGGCATATGATTTATCACAGTGGGAATGTTTAACTTGAAGTAAAACAAAAAAAAGGAGAAGTACTCACAGTTTTCTGGTTTACGTGCCTGATCCTCAGAGCCCTTCAAGTATGTGTCCTGGCAGCTGTCGGCCGAGGACCTGGTTGAAGAGGAAGAGGGTGTCGAGGCCCTAGCGCAGCTGGAGAGGGCTGAGGAGGACAGCAGTGACAATGACGCAGTAGAAGAAGAGGATGAAGTCAGTAAACTGAGGAATATTTTCAGTATTGTATCATTTCATAAGCTCCAGGTTTATAAACCTGAAGACATGTGGCCATTTTAATGTTTTGTAGAAAAATGGTAACATTAAACGCCAATGGTTTTCCTCTCACCCCTTTCATTAAAACCAGGTGGACACAACAACCAAGAGATTACTGGGGGATACTCATCATTTCTGCCCAGTGGCCTTCAAAAACCATAATGTCCTGAGGCCCTGCACGGATGAAATTGCAGCCAGGTACCGTGAGAAGACCTTCTACTTCTCTAGCCCAGGAGCAAGAGACGCCTTCCTTCAAAGCCCCGCTCAATTTGTTGCCAGGACTGAGCCTCTCAAGGTATAAGCTGAAATGAGACAAAAAAAGAGACGAGGTTTAAAGGAAGCGAAAATTCCTCACATGTTTTTATTACCTTTTGTCCAAGCCGCCTGCCCTGCGGGTCTTTTTCCTCGGCACCCGTGGGTCAGGAAAGACCTCTCATGGTGAGAGGCTGGCCCGGCAGCTTGGCCTCTTCCATATTCAGTTCAGGGAGCAGCTTCAAATGCTCATCATGGCCAAGACAAAGAAGCCAGTGCCTAATGCTGATGAGGTAGAGTCCTCGGATGAGTCGCCTGAGGGCCTGGATGCCCTCATAAAGGAAGTTAGGGGGGGGGACGAAGAGGAGGAGGCGGAGGATGCCTCTGCCAACGTGGATGACACGGAGGTCAGTGCCAATCAAAATTGACGACAGCAAGATTTTCACTAAAGTGTTTCTAGTTAGAACTAATAGCTGCTGAATTATGATATCGTCTGACACTGAATTATTGTGTATTTGCTTTTGTGTGTCCGCAGGAGGAAGTGGTCCTGTCTGACGAGGAAAAGGCCATCAAGGCCTACCTATCTGACGGAGATCCACTCACTTCACAGATCCTGGACATGGTCATTGCACCATACTGGAAACAAGAGCCATACATGTACTTGCACACGCACACGCACACACACATACATGCCTACACACATCAATCTTCTCATCTAACTAAGCAAGAAATCAGATTGAGCGTGCATTAAATTGCTTTTTTTTTTTTCTGCGCAAAACACAATGAAGTCAGAGCTTAACAAACTATCTTATAGGTCCACAGGATTTATCTTGGAGGGCTTCCCATGCAATCCCAATGAGGTGGAGTACATGTTGCAGCAGCAGCTGTTCCCTGACATTGTCTTAATCATGTCGGTGGACGTCACAGAAGTTCAGAAACGTCTTTTGCCAACATATCTGGAGAAGTGGGGGGAGCGCCGCAAACACCACGGCGCAAAGCTGAACCTCCTTCATGATCTGCGCCAAAAAAAACGAGTCAGTTGTTTAGTATAATTTACCCACCAACTTTATTATGCGAGATGAGCGTTTGGTTTCTACCCCAGATTGTGTAGATTGTGTGAACATCTGGCAGAATTACTTTGACCTCTTTGGCACAGGAGGAGAACATTGGCAAGAGAAGGGCTGAACTCCTTGCAGAGGTAAGCCTTTTCATCAAAACCACCGTGGAGATGCCGTCTCCACCACTGGGTAACCGTTCCTTCTTTCCCCCTACTCCTTATCCCGTAACCTGTTAGTTGAGGAATCGTGAGGATGAAGAAGACGGTGAAGAGACGGAGGCTGCAGACGACATCGAGGCCATGCTGCAGGAGGAGTTCCCTGTAGAAGAGGACGACAAGGACACTGAGAATCAGGAGGCTGAGGATGCAGCCACTGAGAGGCTGGAGAGGGAGATAGAGGAGCGTTTCATGACAGATGAGAACAACCTTGCTACTGTTACGGTACAAAGACACACACACTAACCCAAATGTATCTCAACAAGAAAAGATTTGCACTTTACTAACCCATATATATTTTGATCTGTGTTTTTCTCCATTTAGGAGCTGTTAACTGAACATAACGTACCCAGCGTTTCAATCGGTGCATCCCGTAAGCCCCGGATCGTGCAACATCAGCTGCTCAGGAAATTACAGCCTATGCTGTCTAACAGGGAGTCACTTTTCCAAAAATGTCAACCCATTTCGTACAGCCTGGCACGGAAGCTGCTTCTCTTCTCGTACAAGTTCCACAGTGCCTTTGGCTGTTGCGATCCCATCAAGGTAGGGGGATATTCGAGAACGTCCTCATCGCTTGTGAGACTTTGACTTTTGTCGTTCCGAAAAAATCCTCAAAGTTTTGTAACTAACTAATATTGTGTGCCCACACAATTTTCCCCTTCTACAGCATTACAAAGAGAGAGACCTGATCCAGCCTATGCAGTGGCCGCTCAATACCACTTATCCCCTGATCTTCAATCGCTATATCTACTTCTTTGCATCTAAGGAGAACCGCCACATATTTATGCTCAACCCTTTAAAGTACCTTCAGCAACCCAAGCCTGCCCCATCCCTTCCTGTTAAAATTGCTGTCGTTGGACCACCCAAATCTGGAAAAACCACCGGTAAGGCTATGATAAGAAGGCAGCAATATAATCAATTCCAAGTATCACTTTCTGCTGTGCCTTTTTCCCCTGTTCATCTTTTTTTAAATGTTGGTCCTCATTCTTCTTTGTTTATTCCTCTCCAGTGGCACAAATGTTTGCTCGAAAATATGGCTTGGCGCGGCTGTCCGTTGGCAGTGCAATGCGTACGGTGCTTGACACTCAGGGTCACACTGATCTGGCAGTCCAGATGAAAACACATCTCTCCCAGGGCCTCGTGGTGCCTGATGAACTGGCCATTCAGTGTCTGGAGGTGGCGCTGATGAGCTCCGTCTGCAGCATTCGGGGGTAAGATGGGGACAGTTGTTTAATTATGGGTTTAATAAAACTCAGGGCCTCACTTTTTCATTATTAAATCATTGATTTGTAATTTTTGTTGACACTCTAGGTATGTGTTGGACGGCTTTCCGATGACACTTAAGCAGGCAGAGCTCATGGGTTCTCGGAGCATCATCCCTATGATTGTAACTGAGCTCGAGCTGGACACAGTGGAGGTGCTGAAGAGAGGTCATGCGGACAAGTTAAAGCCAAACAAGTGAGATTACAAACATGGAAGGAGTAATACACGTTAATCATGTGTATATTTTTTTATGGAAACATTTTTTCGTACGTCAAAATGTTCAACATTCTCCCTCTGCCATCCTGTTGTAGGCCTCACCTGATGCACGACAGCTTTGAGATCCTTCATATTCGTAGCTCTCATTATAAGCAGGATGTCGAGCGGGTGAAGAAACACTTCCAGCCACAGTATCAGAACTGGATTTTGCTGGATGGTTTGAAGAGCAAGTGGTGGATCTGGAACAGCATTATAAAGGAAGTCAGTATCAACGTGAAATGCATCCACAGCTACCTGGAGAGGACATCCAGCGGTAA
Source organism: Colistium nudipinnis (assembly GCA_016785305.1). NCBI lineage: Eukaryota > Metazoa > Chordata > Actinopteri > Pleuronectiformes > Rhombosoleidae > Colistium > Colistium nudipinnis. The sequence continues at coordinate 521,802 of JAFBJU010000885.1, forward strand.
GAATCCGCTCCACGCGGCTTTCTACACCTGAAGTAAAATAACATTTGAAACTGTGTATGCATGTTAATCTAGATTTAAGATGAAAAACCTAAGGTCATCCTCAACATGCAATTTGTTTGCAGGTCATGCGGCCAGCATCAACAGGCTGTGCATCACTCCCCAGGAGCTGCACTGTCGGCTTGGAGAGTTTGGCCACCACTGCCCTGTCTGCCTGGCTCTACATTACCACCTGGTGGACTGCTCAGAAACTGCGTCTTTGACTCATGCAGCCGAGCACAGGGGACAATATTTCAAGACCTGTGGTGATGAACACTTAAAGGTCAGATATACCAAGTTCTGTGTGTGATTTCGTCCATTGCCGCGGGAGATGTAACTGTTCTATACAGCAGGGTGAAAATTACGTCAACTTTGACATTTTCTAACATTTTATATAATGTATTGCTCTCTTGATCCGCAGAGGTTCCTATCCACTCCCGATCAATTTGTGACTCCTGGCTGCCCATACACTCTGCCACAACCCCACCTGCTTCCAAGAAAGCTAACTGAGATTCAGGTGAAGAACCGGTTCCCACAGCAAGTCGAGATGAAGGGCTTTTGTCCCGTCACCTACCTGGATGGAAAGCAAAGGTACAGTACTATTTCGAACAATTCTAAAGCAGATGGGACGCCCTCGTTGATTTAAAAAAAGGTTTATTGGTTTTCTGTAAAGGTATTATCAGCGCGAATAAAAAATTATGTCAAGTGGACTTGATTGTCTGATCTCTTCTATGTATTTTCTTTAGGCATATTTGAGAATTTTTCATGGAAGGCTTATTTATTCTCAGGTATGAAGCCCTGGTTCGAGGAAAGATGGAATATGCTGTGGAGTACCGAGAACGGATCTACATTTTTGACACAAAGCAGAAACAAGACGTATTTCTGAGGTGTGGCACTATCTCTTTGCCTATTTCAGAAATGTGACAGTTACATGTTTTTTCTTCTTACATGCATGTTCAGGTGGGCATACTATTTGCGATAGTTCTTACCTTTACTGCATCTACAACAAAGAAGACGTTCACTTTGTTTTACGTATTATCATTCAAGGTCTCCTGAATCATACTGGGACCAGAGGCTGCCCAGTAAAGTCCCTCCTCTTTCTGAGCCGGTACCCCTCACCTCCCTCCCAACGTTGGGTTACCTGGAACAGGTAAAACACACTCAACAACACCAAAAAAAAAGAACTGCATTTGTGAAGTGTTATTCTGAGATGTCTTTTCGGATTTGAGTGAAGTCTTTTATTTTGTTTAGGGTGTGGCAGTAGCAGTCATCAAGGCCATGACAGCTGTCGGGTGTCTCAAACCAAAGTATCCCTTCCTCAGTATACAAAGATCAGCACTCATCTATGTAGCCTTCTATCTTAAAGGTAAACACGATTCAAGTTTGACACAGGTCACAATAAGACAGTTTGTGCATGAACTGAAACAGGATTAGTATATTAAGGACTGTTTTTCTGATATAAATGTTTTTATTATTTTGTTTCACTTTTTTTTATGAGTGAGCCCTTTTTTCCAAATGAATACAAACCTAATGCAGCATGATTACATTTGTTCATATTTATTTACTTTTGCTTGAGTGACTTCAGTAACCACTTTTACAAGTGTTATATAAGAAAATTCACATTGTTACAGCTTTCAACCACAAGAGCACAGACAACATGCGGAAGAGGTACAAAAAGAAGCTGGCCTTGTTTGAAGAGAACTGTGCCCTGATTCCCTACCTGAGCTCAACAATGAGAGGGAACTACAGGCCTCCCAGCGCACGTCCCATGGACTTTGAGTTCAAACTGAACAGATTTCTGGCCTTGGAAAACTTGCCAGGAGCCAACTGTGCGCTATAGTTATGTTTGACAGTGACTGTATTTGTATGATGTGATTACCTGTGTGGCAAAAGGGTAATTTAAAATATACTCTAAAAGAAATTAATATTATTTAATTGAGAGATATCAGCAAAAAAAAATGTCAAAAAGAATTTACATCGATCAACTTTAATGTTACTGCTTCGTAGCTCTATCATAAATGCTTATTAACACTTCTATTTCCTTTTTAAACTTTGCATTTGTCATGAAATGGAAAAACTAAAGGATGGCATTTTTTCCCCATATTAATTAGGAAACACAAAACAGGTCAGTTTAACACACTAAGTCCTATTATGTGTTCAATGGATATCAAATAACTTTATCAACAACGAGGTGGTGTTCTGTTTAGTCACGTGTGTGCATAACGATCTCGCGAGATCTCCGGTGGTAAACTAATGAGCGCGAACTGGATGAGCTGGGACTGAGTCCACGTCGTCCCCAGCTGCGTTGTGTGTCTGCTGCAGACTTGGTGAGCATTTACTCTCAACACCAAAATATCTGCCCCCTAAGTTGATTTTAACGACGCGAAAACAAAATACTCAACGACTGTCTGGCCACACAGCTCTTTCTCTATAGCGCGTAGCGTTAGTTAGCGAGCTAAGCTAAGCTAGTTTTGGGCGTTGCTAACCTGCTGTAACTTGTTACTGTTGTCAGTGCTTTCCCATTAACAACATTCACCATCCTGAAAAGTCTTTACTACGTTAAGGTTTACATTAGGCTCGCGGCAGTTTTAAAATAAACCTTAATGCAGCGATAGCATTAATAATAATAATAGGTGCGAGTTGACTGTCGCTTTCCCCTCTCCCACTGGGTAGTTCGACGAGGATGTCTAAAAGAAAGAGCAGCTCGCTCAGTGAAAATGTCAACAAAAGGGTCAGACCTGTGCAGGAAGAAGAAGAGATGGATGAAAGTACCGCTGATGGCGATCAGGAGGATCCTTGTCTGAGACAGGTGTGTACTCACTGTTAAAGCGTATTCATTATGGGTTGAATAAAACACGTTTCTGTTTCCCCATTAAGCTGTTGTTATTTGCCAATTGACTGAGATACTGGAGAGCTGCACAGCTGTAGCTGTATTGCATGAGTAATTGTAAATGTACAATTTTAAGTGAAGTGAAGGAGAACCAAAACTTGTTGTGTTCAGGTGCAAAATGCTGGTGAACTGGTGAGTGATGCGGGGATTGTGGAGAGCATCACCCTGAAGAACTTTATGTGCCACTCACTCCTCGGCCCCTTCACGTTTGGTTCCAATGTCAACTTTGTGGTCGGCAACAATGGAAGTGAGTAAAACCATTTAACCGGTCAAGTACCTAACCTTGTCATTTTAGTTTCTGGTGATCATAGGTCTGCATGTATTTATGTTGTTGTACTACCACCATGTGGCAGATAGGAACATTTTAAGAAGTGGCCTACATCACAGTCTGAAGCAGATGTTTTACAGAATGGAATTGAATCTTGTATGTAGGCTTAATTTAAGTCAGCCTTTAGTTTACCAGTCTTTCTAGATTGAAACAAGCACATTTAGTTACTGGTTACTCATTAAAGTGTTAACATTTTTGGTGTGCAATTGCTTGTGTGACAGGTGGAAAGAGCGCTGTCCTGACTGCTCTCATAGTTGCTTTAGGAGGAAATGCACAGGCCACAAACAGAGGATCATCCCTCAAACGCTTTGTTAAAGAAGGGGAAAGGTAAGCCTTTAACCACAAAGTTTAACTGACAATATTTATTTTGACATGTTGTAACTAAGACAGGCTTTAGTTGCTTGAGGATTTTTTTTCTCTCTGTGACATTTACCGTAGAAAAGAAAATGATGTTTTTCTGGAGGATGCATCCCTTTACTCAATACATGTTATGTGCATTCCTTTATTTTCAGCTCAGCTGATGTATCCATTACCCTGCGTAACAAAGGAAGAGATGCTTACAAACCTGAGGTGTATGGGCCGGCCATCATTGTAGACCTCAGAATAACACGTGAGGGGTTGAGAACCTATAAACTGAGGGCCCAATCAGGTAAAAAAACATGAACGGATGTATTTTGACACTACTTCAACTTATAGCATTATAAACTTTTATTTAAACACAAAAAATATGCCTTAAAGTCTTGAAATATGAATGTCCTGTAACACTTCCAGATGCTGTCTGGGTAATTCTCATTACACATTAAAGGTTCATAAATATTTCCTCTGTTCTATTAGGTCAACTTGTCTCATCCAAGAAGGAAGAGCTCATGTCCATCCTGGACAATTTTAATATTCAGGTATGAGCAGTGCAAGTCTTTTGTAAACTTGTTTATGACTATATTAAATCCTGGGGGGGTAAACCAGCGTTGTCGTATTGATGATATCAAGTATTATTGAAGTGTTCTTTAACTATAGGTCAACAATCCTGTATCCGTTCTCACACAAGAGATGAGCAAATACTTCCTACACTCCAAAGGCGAGGGAGACAAGTATAAGGTCTGTCTAAAATGATATATTTTGAATACAATTTAAGTTATCTTTTCTTGTGAATTTTGACTGAGACAAGTTCTCTTTCTCATACATGGTGATTTTGTTTCCCATTAATCTTCTTTCCTATTGCACAGTTTTTTATGAAAGCTACACAACTCGACCAGATGAGAGAGGACTTTGTCTACATTAAAACCACCAAGCATGTCACAGAGGATAAGGTGGAGCAGCAGAGTGAAGTAAGGCTGGATGTGCCTCACATACTGTATATGTATTTTTTTTTTTTTAATATTGGGGTATAATAGTGTTATGACCGTGTCTGTTTATGTAATTGTTGTCAGTGTTTGAAAGAGTTGAGGCAGACCTACCGGGAGAAAGAAGAACGTTACAAGAACTTGGCTTCGCTTGACGAAATGCACGCCAAACTAGAGGAGTTGCAAAAGCAGATGGCTTGGGCTTTGGTGAGATCTTCACTAATTTTTCTTTTATAGGTTTATTTTTTTCCAACCCTTTAATCAAACCAGTCAATTTCCAAGTAACTTTGAATTGATGCATTAATTACTTCATAGGACATTAATCCATTAGTCCAAATAGTAATGGCCTTCTGTGCATGTGTTCAATTTTGCAGGTGACAGAAATGGAGAAGGATTTGGAGCCGATGAAGAACAAGCTGTGTTCAGACAAGAAGTCAACAGAGAAATATGATGAGAAGGTTGAGGAATGGAAGGTTAGTTTGTGTAGTATTCACAATAAAATTGAGTTAAAGCTGAATGTTTTTGTTGTTTTATCAGCACAAATATTTTACATTTATTCCATAAAAGTATGACCTGCAATTTCTAGATAATGAAAAAAAAATTAACTTTGCTCATGGGCCTGCATAGCTCTTTGCTCTCCTCGGAACATTTAGCCCCCTGCGTCACTGATCAGTTTTTATGTTCTCATGCAGCTCAAAGTTGAGGAAGCTGAGAAGATGTACAAGCAGACCCAGGGACAGCTGAAGGAGATCACACAGCAGGTCCAGGAGCTCCAACCCCAATGTGCTAAGCTGAAGGCTGAGGTCCAGAAGCAAAATACTGTACTCAAGTCCAGTGAGGTCAGGCCCTTATGATTTGTCTTATATATTATATTTAAATAGATAAAATATTTAAATCTGAAAAAACGTAAAACTTTGAAACTACACATTTTCTTTTCATCAGCCCTACAACAATGGAACTAACGTACTTGAGTATTAGTACCTAGTTTAAATAATGTAGTCCAGATAAACACAGTGTGTTGACGGTGTGTGAGCAGATGACAGTCGCTACAATAGAAAGATGTGTGTATCTCCTTTGCATAATCAGAGTTCACGTATGTTCAGATCTGGCAGAAGAGATTTATCAGTCATAATTTCGGGCAAATAGTGTTATTATTGTGATGCTGTAAATAGCCCATGTTTCTGCTTTTTATTTACATGTTCCCTAGGTCACCGTCCACCGATGCAAAGCTAACTTGAGGGACCTGGAAAAGGATAAGGTTCAGTTGTCATCCAGGATAAATGACCTCAAGCTGAGGTACATCTTCATCTTGTTTGTCCATGTCCATCTGTATGTCTGTCTATATGTTTTAATTCTATGCCAACTTCCATGTCCAAAACCCCTTTTTTTTTATTATAATTTTTGTCTCTAGCATCAGTCAGACAACGGGAGCAGAGAGCCAGGCCAGGACAGAGCGTATGGAGCAGATAAACTCTGAGCTGGAGAATCTGCAACATCAGATTTCCACCCTGGGCCAGCAAATTGACCAGTATCAGCATGCCTGCAGCCGTGCCAAGGAGGAGCAAGGAAAGATGAGGTAGAGATGCCAAAAATAATTAATCATGTGCGAATCAGTAACTTGGGCCAGAAGAGAAAGTTATTAACAGATATTTATGTGAATCCCTCTCTCAATTTGTTTGTTTGTTTTGTCAGTTTTTATAATTAATTCTTGCTGGATTCGCTGGTCTGCAGAATCCACTCGGCATTAGAATCATTACAGTGGAATTAGCCTCTAATGTAATATATTGCCCATCTCCCTTTGTCAACAGGAGAGAACAGGAAGTGCTCCAGAGGTCCGTTGACGCCAACAAAAGGAATCTGCAGACTCTGGAAAGCAGCCGCTCCAATCGCCTGCGGCGTTTTGGAGAGCACATGCCTTCACTCCTCAATGCCATCGAGGAATCTCACAAAAGAGGCCAGTTCAGGCACAAACCCAGAGGCCCTCTGGGTAAGATGTGATGTTCAGTTGCGCTAAAGTTCTTTAACTTATTGTCAATAATACTGCAAAAATGGGGTAGCATATCGCTACTGTTAAAGTTAATAAAAATAAGTGCATACAAATAATGAGTATACATCTTAGACTTGCTAAATCACCACTACGTGTCTTTGTGATTAAAGATTCAAATGGGCCACTGACATTTAAATGATAATTTTTTCATTATAATTAATCTTTGTCTTAATCTCTCAAGGACAGAATAATCATTGAAGTGTCGTTATAAACGCAACAAGGGGAACCCTTAATAGTTTGTGGACTCTCACCCATTTACGTATATAAACTGAAATTACAATTAGGTTGAATATTTCTATTAAAATTCTTCAACAAAACATTTTTAGACTGATGGTAGCAGACAAGTGTTACAGGACCAGCTTTCCACAACGATTTACTATAAGATGAAGAGAACAGAGAAAAGGAGATGTGTTCTTCCTTCTGGTGGAAAGTTAGACTCAAGTTTAAGAATCAGAAGTTTTCACTTTGTTTCTGAAAGCATAACAAAAGTGCCTATTTTTTCATATCTGTTCCTTCTACAGGTCACCTTATTAGCCTGAAGGATCCGGAGCTGGCCCTGGCTGTAGAAGTTTGTTTAAAAGGCCAGATACAAGCTTTTACCTGTGATAATCATGAAGACGAGAGGGTGCTCCAGGGCCTCATGTTCAAGGTGTGGCCAGGAGGCCGCAGACCCACCATTATCACCAGCCAGTTCCTCCCACAAATCCATGATACAAGAAGGAGGTTAGAATATTTACATAATCCACAAAAAAATGATTATTGGAACATTACCTTAAAAAAAAAGGATACATTTGTAAATTCAACCTTTGGGTGATAATAAGCTGTGTTTCAAAACATCATAATTCAAGATGGCAACATGTAAGATCCCATCTTTGATACTTGAGTTACTTGAGTTATAATCAAGTGATATTGGTTTGTTGTGGCTTCTGTTAGGGCCGTGAGTCACCCCGATTACCCCTCCGTGCTTCAGGCTCTGGAGATTGAGGACCCAGTTGTGGCAAACTGCCTTATTGATCAGAAGGGTATAGAAAGCATTCTACTCATTAAGGTAACAAGAAAAACTAAATAACATTTATGCTGTGGTACAGTTACCATGATATCAACTAGAATATGGTTTATGCTCGTGTATATGACTTTTTAGGTTTGTTAAATTATTAAATTAATTAAACCATGATTTTATCTTAGTCACAATGAAATCCATTAAAAAAAAGTTCCTTTTTTACTTTAATGGTTGCATCATTTAAGATATATGTGAACTGTTTTAGATTTGAGTGTTCTGAAGTTACTGTTCACTAACAAGAAATGTGTGTTTCTTTTTGGGCATATGCGTAGAATCGAACAGAGGCTCGGAGAGTGATACAGGGCCCGAACCCTCCTCGGAACTGTAACCTTGCCTTCTCTATGGAAGGAGACCAGATCTTCACCAACCGTAGTTACACCGCAGAGCAGACCAGAGCCAACTTCCTCTCAGGAGATGTTGAGGAGGAGGTCAGGTGTGTAACTGTAACTGACATATGTTTATCCCAGGTTTGAACAGGTCCTGTACATACTCATCATCTCCTGCTGCCCTGTTGGTGTGGCATTGTTTGGGGATTCTTACTTAGTATCTGCTCTGCCTCTTTTACGTCACCTCCCCCATTTCCTCTCTGTACTCTCAGGCATTTGCAGAGGGAGATTGAGAACCAGAAAGCTCAGGAAACTCGCTTCCAGCAACAGATGAAAAAGTTAGATGAAAACATCAAGCAGAATGAAACGTTGCTGAGAAGAGCTCACATGGATCAGAAAACTACCAAAGTGACTATTAATCTCTTTTTGAACTATGATATTATGGAATATTGAGACTGGGAAGTGTGTTTGATCAACCATTATCAATTTAGGATAAGGCCACAAAGCAACAGCTAGAGCTGAAAGACCTACAGAACGTGGAGGAACCCCAGTCGGAGGACCTCAACCCCCTGGTTTGTAAAGAGCACATCAGAACAGTGCTGGTGGATGTCGAACACGTTATGTTAACATGTAAAAACAATTACTGATTGAATTTGTTTTTGCTGTTGCCACTAAACCACAGGAGGAAGAACTACATGATATTGTCACTAAGATCTCGTCCAAGCGTGCCGAGTACGAAAATTCCCGGGCTCAGATGAGCGACCTCAGGGTGACCTTTGAAAAGGCGGAGCACGAGTACAAGCAGCACAAAGAGAAGATCAGCACCGTCGCAGAGGAAGCTGATTCAATCAAGGTACTGTAATACAAATCTGAGCTTTGGATTGTCCATTCACCAAGATAATTGAAGATTTACAGGAATTAACCCTGTGATGCGTGTTGTGGTATTCCCAAAGCCGGACAGGTTTTCCTGCAACCTTTTAAGCCAACATGATGAATCAATCATTTTCTTCTTCTGCAGGAGGATCTGAGCAGGGCGGACCAGGATGTGACAAAGTGCAAGCATCACAAGAGACACTATGATGAGAAGCGCAGCTCGCATCTCGATAACATCCACACCCTCGAAGCCAACCTGCAAAGAAAAGAGGAGGAACTTCAGGTGAGGTTTGAGAAAGACACGGTCAAAAAAATAAATCTCACAATATAGAATTTTGATTTTATACGTTTCAAAACGAGACCGAGCACAGCCCTCTGCTTAATACTTGCATACAAACTGGAGCTTCAATTACCATCAGTTCATTATTGCACCGTGTTTTCTCTGTAGTTACTTCTGCCAAAGAGGTAAAATTAACAGTTCAGGCTGTCTGCCAGCATGCGTACACTATAACTATCGAACCAATGTCCATTACACTTTGTGGAGGGGTCGAACATGAACCAATTTAATATGGACTGCATCCAATTGAGAGGTGCGGCGCAACATTTTAAACATTGCATATGGCATTTTTAAAGGTTATGCTCTCAGCGTATTAGTCATTGAAATTGATCATTTGCCTCTGGTTCTGCCTCTGTGGTTCAGACGTCCATATCCAAGGCAACCGAGATCTGCCCAGAGCGACAGGAAGTGAATCGGACAGCCAGGAGTCTGGACAGTGAGATCAACCGTCTCAAGGGGAAATTCTCCACCCAACAGGAGCAACAGGGGGACCGCGAGGAAGTTATGAAGTATGTTACCTTGACTCCTATTAGTACAAAGGAATCTTGCCAAGTGCTTTTTGCCACACATCAGTGGATACCTGAAGACGCAGCAACAAAGCTTCCACTCTTTGTTTTTCATGTTCAGACAGTACCATGAGGCTCTGGAGAACTACAAGAACCTTATGCAGCAGATGAAGAACCTTAACGGCTTCATCAAAAGCCTGGACAACGTTATGAACCGCAGACTCCAGGTTTACGCCGAGCTCAGGAGGCAAGTTTCTCAAACCGTATATATCTTGACCATCTACCCACTTGTTTATTGTTACACTTTCTTCCTCTCCTTTTTCAATCATCTTATCTCTTTTCTCTGCCTGTCTTGTTGTCTTAGGTTCCTCTCTGCCCGCTGTAAATATTACTTTGACAGCATGCTCGCCCAGAGAGGCTACACAGGAAGCATGACCTTTGACCACAAGAATGAAACCTTATCCATCACCGTAAGAACACCATTTAAATGAAGAGTTGGGCAGCACCTTAAGGGTCCAGGGTTCAGTTCAATACAGCTTGTAATCTGGAATGTAAGAGGCAGCAAGTCTAGTTCTGTTTTTCAGAATTTTGTTTTTTTGTCCACCGCCCTAGGTGCAGCCAGGCCAGGGAAACAAGGCCGACCTGAGCGACATGCGCTCTCTGTCCGGCGGCGAGCGCTCCTTCTCCACGGTCTGCTTCGTGCTCTCTCTTTGGGCCATCACGGAGGCTCCTTTCCGCTGCCTCGACGAGTTCGATGTGTACATGGTAATAAGGGACTGTTCTCACGAGTATTCAGTCTTCACGGATATTATGCGAGTAATCTCTGAAGTATAGTGGCAAATACTGCCGGCACTGTAGGAGAAGGGGAAGGTTGGGGGGAAATTTGGATTCAGTTCATTCACAATTGAACTGTTTCGTCTCATTCATCAAATAATCGCATCAATCTGGGTTTTGTTTGGTTCAATTAGGACATGGTGAACAGGAGGATATCGATGGACATGATGCTGAAGGTGGCTGCTGGTCAGCTCTACAGGCAGTTTATATTCCTCACCCCACAGAGCATGGGGTAATTACCGGAATGCAATTCTTTTGTCTGTTTATCAGAGCAGTTTGACCACCCAGGTCCCGATTTGTTGACTTAATTAGAGTATATTAACCGAGTAAATGAGCTATGATGGGGTTTGTTGGGGATTTTTTAGTCCAATAAATAACTTTTGCTGGGAAAGTATAAGCATCTTAAACTGAAATGTGGCCACATTGTCATCTTTGTTTCTTTTTGTTTTTTCTCCTGCTTATTATTATTTTTTAGTTCGCTTCCTGTGGACAAAATCATTCGCATCTTGCGAATGAAAGATCCAGACCGTGGCGAGGACAATGCACCAGGAAATGACGAGGACAGTAGTCGACAAGTTGTGCGTTGATTTTAACAGTGACCGCTGTCGCATCAAGTAGGATTCCGTTTTTAAGTTCTATCTGTATGTAAGTAAGAATAACAACAAGAGATATTTTTATATCTTTTTTTCACAACAACTAATGCCTTGAGAATTGTGTTTTTCATTAAACCAAATAATTGAATAGACAAATTATAAATAAAAGTTGGTATTATCCAATGCTTTCTAATGTTGCATTGGTCAATGAAAAATAACTACATGTTAGTTTTTCTATTTCAGTTATATATTTCAGTTTTTTTTCTAATGATATTGCCGAATGAGTTCACAACTCATGTTTTGTATTAAAATCACAATGTGTCAGGACACAAACGTGTGGCCTTTGAAATTTTTTCTCCGCTTTATTAATTGGTGAAAAGTCATTCTGATTTAGATCTTCATTTAAAACATTCCACCAGAAACCTTGGGACCTATTGAGGTCAGTCATGTGAGGAAGGATTTGCACCTTTAAGGGCTCTGTGCCAAATCTCCCACACGAGGCGGTCCACTGGAATGCACTTCCACTCATGCACAATAACGCCTGTTGAGAACATACCTGACCCCCTGTGGAAAGTGGTGCTTTTACATGACATCCCAGAGACGTTGCCACGGTGAGATAAAATGAAGCCTAAATCTGTTCCGTCAAGGTTGTTTAACAGAAATTCAGCGGCGTCAGGGGATACTCCGAGTCTGGGAGCAGCGTGCAAGTATCGGCGACATGTTGACTGTGTGGATCCCCCGGAGAGAGTGGAGAAATATGACAACCAGCCAGTCAACAACAACAACAACAACAGCAGCAGCAGGCAGAGGGTCAAGTCCCACAGAGAAATGCACCTCGAGAGGTACGAGCCGCTGATTGATGACGAGGCACAGGTAACTGCAAACGAGGAGAAAAAGAAAAGAAAGAAAGAAAAGTACAAGAAAGTAAAGAAGGTTGGTATTTTTATTCCTGCATTTTCATGAAATAAGAGCATTAAGGTGCTTACAGGATGGCGGTTGCCTTGTAAAGATCTTACCCCTGACCTTTTGTCTTTCCTTGTGTGGCGCCAATGTGGGTAAGTGAAAATGTGAATCACCCCGTGTTTTCAGTATGGCATTAATCAGCCTCAATTTGTTCCGATTGTTGGGATAATTGCGGCGCTCTTGTTGTCACCTCCATGCTACAAGTCAAACTGAAAAATGTGGGGCTGGTTTAGTACGGTGTGTACTGTAGGCAGAATCATCCCAATTTCCCTGTCAAAAAATCAGGTCTGGGTTTTTCTAATTACTGAGTAAATTGCCTGTCATCAAATAATTTGACAGCTGAATTGTTCCCAGTTTGCTGACTTCAAGGATCACAAATATATCCAAATAGTAAAATACCACATGCATGACCAGCAATGATCCCAGTCCTTCCCTGTTTTTCACATGAAAACTACAGCTGTGTTCTCTTCGGCCGTCGCTGCCGTCACCAGCTCATCTCTGGGCCTGCTGGCCTAACTTGTGGGCCCCCATTGACCCAGCCAGACTAAAGCTAGAGATTAGTTTCACTGGAGAGCTTTAAAGATTCATAAATGTCGCCTCCCTGGCCTCTGTCTGGTGGTGTGTGGCAGAGGCAAAGACAAAGGTGCTCTCCGCTTCGGTGTGTCCTGACTTTTTCCTGCACGTGTCACTTTGTACTATACAGGTTGTACAATATGTTCGTAATCGAGCATTATCCGATCAATTATTTCGAATCGGTATGATATGGTCATACAAAGTGGTCTGTAGAGTACCTGGGGTAATCAACCGAGATCATTAGTGTTCTATTTTCTGCACATGCGGTGTGTTGGATAACTTGTGTTATTTATTTCTCCATTAGTTGTTCTTGTTCAACAATGACATCATCTTTATTGTTTGGGTTTTCCAGGTAAAATACTTCTGAGGACGCTATAGTTGGTCATAACTTTGAACTATATTGACTCAATTTATATCATAATCATCTGATGCATGTAAAAACAGATTTTCCTCCTAAATATTAATTAAATATGAAGATATGTATTTGTTATACATGTTTCTTGCAGTTGCAGTGTAGGTAATATTTTTTATTTTACTGTGGCAAGAATTGAAAATAATTCAGAAACATTGTTGATGGGAGACAAACGTGATCAGGTTAATCATTTGGTAATTTAATCATTTGTGGATCAAATGTAGAGCAAGGTTATTTTTTTTGTATCACAGAAGGATTGTTTCTGCTCCATCTTTTTTTTTTTTTTTTTTTTTTATATAAACATCTGACTTCCTGTATCCGCTTAAGCCGGACAGCCCTTTCCTGTACAAAGAGTTCCAGAGACAATAGTGGTTCCTGAACTTCTTATTTAAGTTTCAGGGTAAAAACACTCCTGCTGTGCTATTGTTATATAACGATCTCACATGCACTATAACTTTGAGGGGATTCTACTTCAGATCATGTCCTGAACACAAACCATAAAAAAAATCGACTTTGAGTTTTGGAGCAATCGTAGCCGTCTAAATTCTGTGGATACCAGTTACAATGTCATGACTGTGATGGAGAAATAACACAATTCACTGCAAAACGAAATGTGTGACTCACTCCACGTTAAATTAACCATGAATGACTGGAAAGATGTTCTAACAATTACTGTTGAAATCTGCAGTACTACTAATTAAACTGCGGCTGTTTGTTTTTCAGAACGTTGGCAAGGCGCTGCGCTCATCCTGGAAGTGTCTAATGCTTGGCCTCTACAATTTTACTCTGGGCTACTCCACCCCGATCACGGTGGCTGCTACTTTTGTCCCCGATTTTCACAGAGGGAGAAAAGGGACCTGAGCTGATGCCCCTGAATCTCCTGTTTCTGCCCAACCTCAGATGTAAATACACTCAACAAAACACTTTGATGCTGATAATGTTTGTGTATTTGAAATGTTATTGTTTTGAGCTTCCCAAGTTTTATTATGATTTTCATTACCATGTAAATACTTTGACTTGGCACAATAGGAAACGCCCTGGTGGCGCTATATTAATATTGGCTTTGTCCTCTTTAACTGCCCCATCCATTGCCTTGTTTACACTGTTGCTTTTCCAGATTTATGATATATAGTTTAGTATGGCCCCGCATTTAATGGGTATGTAGAAAAAATAAATAAAAACGCTTTTCAGATCATTTTAAAATAGACAGGCTGTAAAATTGCTCTTTGCTCGGATCAAATATTCTCTATAGGTGCTGAATCACAATTCATCTTACTTACCCCTACCATAGATACTGGAAAACTGGGAGTGCCTTTTTTTTCTATTAAGGAAAATATTTTTGTTTTTGTCAAGATAATAGCTGGTTTTTGCATGTTTGCAGAAGGATGGTAGGTGAATGTGGGCTCTACGGCACAACAGGCGTGACTATGTAGGAATGTTTACATTTCTGCCAGATGAAGTTAATCAGGGCAGATACTTGCAGAAGCCGCTGACGACTTATGAAGGGTTGGAAATGAAGAATGTGAAACAGTAGTGTAAACAGTGTAGGTTTTCAAATGAGAATATGTCATATTTTTGAACTTGTGACAATATGTTCACAATTTAACAGCCTGTGGTAAAATTGATGTTTTTTTAAGTTAAAAAAAAAATGCTTTCATGTGTCTGGTTGAGTGACACAAATACATCTCACAAGTTCAAGATTGTGAATGTGTGGTTAAGTTTTGCAGTTCTACAAACTTTTTTACAACATTTTTGGGCACATGTGCATGCAATAGACCGATTACCCACGTTGCTGTTTCACATGTGTTTAGTGAGTTATTTATTTGTTTCTGATTAATTCAAAGCAGGACAAACTGTACATTTCCCCCGGATCTGTACGTCTAAAAATGTTACTGTTTAACGTGGGCTTATTTTGATGCCTTATGTATTTTTTTTTTCACTTTTCACAACAAGTATTCCTTATATAAAATAACCATTCACGAAATAATATATAAAATGCATTTGTATGTTGCATTTTTAAATAAACGCAAATACCTGCCGCAACTAATGACGTTTTATTTGGCCGGATTTTAATAACCGCGTATGTATATTGGGTTCGTGTGCGAAAGTTATGATCAATGATTCCGTGGTGACGTAGTTCACCTGCGACAGCAGAGCTGCTTCCGCAGTCCTGTCGTGTTTACGTGAGCGAAGAGAGCCAGCTGTAAGTGGTGTGTTTTGAGAAGATGACGGACCCTAAAGCAGAGAATATCACCTCCATCCCCATTGATGGCTTCGGCAATCTGAGAGTCACGTCCGTGTGGACGTTCCTCATGTCTGTAAGTACATTCAAGCCTCGGTTAAAGACGGCAGCCAGCCGCAGCGTTAGCTCTCGCAGCTAGCCGAGGGAGAGCTCTGTGGCTGTTGGGCTCCCAGTAAACCGCTCTTTATTTTGCACACGTTTGCAGGTCCAGTGGTCGGAGCCGTGGCTCGTCGGGCTGCTGCTGTGTCACGTCGTGTGTCTGTGTGTGACGGTGGTGACGTGCAGGTTCTACAGGGCTCAGGTCGCTCACTTCCTGCTCATGGGTACGTGGACAAGAATCACACCTGCGGTCAATCAAATCATCAGTGTGAACGGCTGCGCGGCGTCTTCAATCGCGTGGACCTTGCCGTCGTGTCGCACGCCACTGTGCACTGTGAATCGTGTTTAGCTTTATATTTAGTTTGGGTTTGTCACCAAATGAGCTGATAATCGATGGTAAATGAGGTGTAATGTGTTTTTGTTGTTGGATTGAATGCGACCCGAATTGTTAGTGTCCCCATACTGACGGGACTTCTCTCCACAGTTGGCATGGTGTATAGTGCTGAACAACTGAATGAGATGGCAGCTATGAACTGGAGGTAGGACCATTGTCGTTTGCTTTATTCTCAAACGAGAAAACGATGTGTAATCAAGAAATGCCCATTAAGCTTTGTTTTTTTTTGTTTTTTTTGCAGGTCTTTTTCTAATTTCCAGTACTTTGATTCCAAGGGTATGTTCATATCCTTGGTTTACTCCATCCCGCTTCTCCTCAACACAATCATTATCGTGGTAAGTCTTGATATTTATTATTCCTCTTGTCACATCAAATGGTGAAAGCACTTTTCAGACAGGGGTGTTTCACATGTAACATCTGTTCTCGTGCATGCTTGTGTGTGGGTTGCATAATCACAGATGGTGTGGGTGCACAGGACTTTTTCCACTATGACTGAACTCAAGACACTCCAACTGAAGCGAAGGGCTCGCAGAGAGAAGAGAGAGAAGGATGACTGATTTCTTTCCTCACGTCTGTTAATGCGCTTCACTGAGAGGGCCTCGGAATCTCTTCTTTGCTAATCGTGCGCTTTGGAGGGCAGATTCCTTCCCATGACTAAAAAGGATATTTTTTTTTGATGACCTCTGGACTGAATGCCTGTTTCTGTTCACGACTGTTGGATGATGCTGTGCGCTATGAGATTTACGAGGACCAAAGGACAGTTACTGTTTTGTATATTATGTTTTCAAGTGTGTTAAAATTTATGAAAAAGATAAACCATATTTGAATTGCTTTTATAGTATTGTTGATTTCATGGCATGGGAATGTTGAACCTTTATAAAAAAAAAAAAAACATAATGTGCAATCATAAATCCAAAAGTTAAGTACATTGACAAACAAATAATATATATATATAAATATATATATATATATAAAAAAAAAAAAAAAACATAATGTGCAATCATAATCATATATATATATATATATATATATATATAGAAACCCAGGGAGGGATCGTAAAGTGGATTGCTTTTGAGTCTGTGTGCAATTACCGGTACATTAATTGACTTATTTAGTAAAATAATATGGAAAAACTGCATTCAAACTATTCTATATCTATTTGAATTTGAAATAATCACCAGGCTTATCTAGAACTAGCTTAACAGGTTTAACAGTTTCCCAAGGGGAGGGGGTGGGCACTATGATGCACGACTAACCTGTTGGTGCAAGGCAGGTTTGACCCCTTAAGTTCTAAGAGGAAGCGCATTATTTTTCCACCACCAATAAAATTAAAAAATGGAGGTCCTTTTCAATTGGCAAATACTGATACAAAGCAAAATTTATGGTATTATTACACAATGAGACAAGACATAAAAGCTGCTAAGGGAACATACAGGGAAACTGCCACAAATGCTTGGAAAAAAAAGTCTATTTCGGGCATCTGATATTTGAAGAATGATGTCATGTCAAAGCTTGTATGCCGAGGTCAAATGGACACACACATAAACCAGTGTTGGTTTAGGAGTGACTTCACTCACACATGCGACTGTACCACTAGAGGGCAGTACGGACTAATTGTCCCATCACAGGTACTGGCAGTTCACACTCCATTTTCATTATTTTTTTACTTTCTCTGTAAAGAGCTGACGGCATTTTTGACCACAACCGCACTAATGGTCCATGTTCACTCATTTGTTTCACACGGCTGCATATGATTTCAATCGTCATGCCTTGCCCGCGTTTTTCTTTCAGGTTCGTAATGCGCTGACATGACTGATTGGTTTGCGGCCTCGAAATCTTCCAAGAGGACGGGCAGGAAGACAAATAGGTTCGTTTCAGTGGTGGCGGGGATGGTGGTGAAATGTGTGTGGGATAAGACAAGGCTCCGTATCTCGGATTAGAGACCTCAATATTACAGAGCAAAATCGATCTTCTCTGAAGGGCATAGGAAGTTGCACTTTGACCTTTCATTGGTGATCTCTCACACGCACGCTGCAGTCGATGCAACCAGCTCCTTGGCTCCAGGCCCATGAGTCATGTCTAGATGAAAGATTAAACAAAAACATGTAAAAGGGTCATGGTTCTGCTCAAACTCCCAATACAAATTTGATTGGACACTATCCTCCGTTTCTATCTTTTGGTCTGATTGGTGTAAGAGTTGCAGCCAAATGTAAGTGCAGCTCAGAGACGGCGGCTTTCCTTGCGCTAGTCAAGCAGGACCGCACGTTGCGCAACATCCAGTCAGCGCTGTGGGTGAAAAGTCCTCGGATACAAGAAAACAACCTGTGATACGGAGGTTTGGACGGTGTAGTGCACGCGCTGAAAGTTGGCAAGAAGTATGTGTGACCAATAATCACGACACGATCGCCAGATTATGAATTTTGGGTGAGAATTAAAAAATAATAAAAAAATCCCTGACATCCATCCTTCCTCAAGTCAAAGGCACAGCCTGGTGTGAGTGACCCCTGACCTGCGATAATTACTTCCTTTGGCTTTGACATTTGGAATCCCTTTTCCAGAAACAGGCGTAGAGTTAAATGGTAAATTTAGTATATATTGGCTCCTGGGTGGAGGTTGTGAAATTTTAACTTAACAGATGGCCGAAACTGCAGTATTTTACAGTCGATGTGTTCCAAGTTAGTGGCATCTTGTCAATTTAGGCTAAAATGATTATTAACTTATAAATCGTTTTTTTAAGTAATTTACAGATGACACTCAATGACAATGTTTTGAAGATGCATCAGAGGCAGTGTGACATCAACCCAAGACAAGAGCCCTCGTTGATTCTTGTCTACACAACATTTCACTAAATAGATGCGGTGTGCATCATTAAACACCAATTTCCCCAAATACGTTTGAGAGTTGGTGTCTCCGGGAACTCTGGCATCGCCATTAGAATTAAGAATAAAGTTCTGTCGGCTCGAACAATGTTTGGCCGCACGGTATTAGTTTTTCGCCAAATAACCGACCCACTGATGGGCTGTTGCTTGTCAGAGGGGTAATTCCACCCCAGATGATTTAAGGTTGCATGCTCTCACTAGCAGATGTTGGTAAAGCTCCACTTGTTCACATGAGCATTGTTTCTGACTTCTTGTGGATGTTTTTATTTGCAGTGCATGTCGAACCAACTGCCAGCTTATTCGTCCTGCATATGAAGGAATGAGAATAAGCAGATGTTGCATGGAACTCGATGGTGGCGGTAAGTTTATATCTCAACACACGTAAACGAAATGATCTCAAATGATGACATTGTGTTTACCAGGTGTCACAATGTTCCCTCTCGATTTCTATACAGTTTATCTTGGCTCCCTCTGTGGTTCCCGACATCTGTTGTTGTATAATCTACTGGTAATGATGTTTGGCCCAAGCTCTTTGTTTATTGCTGTGTTCTGCTAATTAGGAGCAGTTTTAACCGCTTGTCTCTAAATTTGAACTAGTTGCGATACATCGCTTCACATCAGCAGAGCTTAAATGATGGATTGATGTTCGGGGAATTTCTTTTATTATATCAGGATTCAAGTGAAAATATTAGAACATTATTCAGTTTCTTCAAGATATTATGCCGACATGACAATTGCAAGTTTCCTCCTGCAAATGTAATCCAGTTAAAATGCAGGTTTGTGAGATATTCGTGTTTATCCCCATTCACCAGAAAAATTGACTTCTATTGTCTATGACTATATTCTTTCAAAAGGCATATTTAGGTGGAAAAATTCCCTTTGACCTGTTGATTGGAAAAACAAAAACTACTCTTACTACAGTTAACTGGCACATTTAACAATAAGGATTCTCTTTTTGTGTGTGTATGTATTGCATACATCACTTTTTGCAGTGACATTATATAGGGTGCTGGGTTATCAAGCATGCGTTGACTATAGTTGTGCAAGGTAATGCATCCTTCATACCAGGAGTTTGTGAAAAACATAAGGAGACACTTCAAATATTCTTGTATTTGCTTAAAGCCAGATTTAAGTATGCTTTAGATATCTATCAGTGTTGCACGATCAATCTATAAATAGGCATTAAGCATAGTTTGATCTGATAGTGGTGTCCTGTAGCAGCATCTTACAGCTGGTTGAGTCAGAGTGTGACTGGGCATGCTCTGTAATGCATGAAAGCAAAAACAGATGCAGAGCGGGAGAGATGAGAAGAGAGAGAGAGGGAGGGAGGAAACACTGGAGAAATAGAGTGATGGATGACTCACTCAGTGTGTGCTTATGAATGAGTCACTGTGATATGCATGATTAGAATTATATATTTTGTTAGACACACTCTGCATATTGGTGAGCCATAAAGCCTGTTACTGTCTGATAAAGACTGCAGTAAAATCACCAGGAATAACAGAAGAAAAAAAAACACACAAAAAAAACCAATGTGACACATTAGGTGTCTTTATTTTATTTTTGTGCTTTACAAAATACAAGATATCTCAGACCTCAGATTGCTCAAAGTCAAGGACTCAATCTGTCAGTCCCAGATCAGTCTGTCAGTTACCTCCAAGTCCAGATAGGAGCACCTTCTTTTATCATTCGACGTAAGAGTAGAGAGTGTATCAGTGACAGTTCGCTAATTTTGGTACTGGCATAATTCGTTCGGATGGCAATTGTCTTCTTCAGTTGTTTTGATAACAATTATGAGAACATTTAATTGAATAACAACATAAGGCACAATCATGATTGCCTGCACATTTGGGTGAGTGGCATTCATGCCTCAGTCCAAAAAGGTTCTCAACTGTAATCTCGGTTTGACTGGGAATCGTTTTGTGTGGCGTTTGCATATTCTCTGCATGGCTTTATTCTTGGTACCTGCCACACACATGCACTTTTGGGTAAAATTGATTGGGAATAGTAAATTGCACAAAGGTGTGAATGGAAGCATGAATGGTTTCCCTGTAAAAGGCTGTTGGCCTGCCCAAATTCCTCTGAATGACCCTGTGCCCTCAAAGAGTGAGGTCATATTGGGATAAACTATCTAAAATACTGGGAAGCAAAACCATTTAGTTTGTCACGTGCTAGCCTAATGTGTAAATACACAGCAGCAATGACATTGGCAGATTGCGCCTGAAAATACTGCTTGGGCTTTTTAGCCAGATGTTTGAGCTTTGTCTGAGATGTGATTCAGCTGAATGTTTTGGCATATGAAAGTCAGGGAAAGTGCCTGCAGCATAAAGTTGGTCTTCCTGGATAACATTAAATTAAATAAATTAGTTATTTAATTATGTCAATGTTAATTTGGTATTGATTCATAATTGGAAACTTTATTCTCCACATCTGATCACTTACAATTGTGGGATTTTCAGCTAACTTCCTGCATTGTTACAATAATACTATCTAAGTTATGTAAGCAATTACCTGGAAGTAAGTTCCTGATCTGAGGTGCTAGGGATGAAGTAAAGAAAGAACTGGAAAAATAGGGGGAATTTTAGATAAGTTGAGTTAATTGTTGAAATTTAGAGAAGCCAGAAATGGAGCATTTCTCTTTTAATAACAAAGGTTAAAAATATCAAGTCTTTTAAATGACAGAATTTATCAAAAGAAAATTGGAAACTGTCAACTTAACACGCAGTTCTTACAAGTCCTGAAGGAAGAACAATAGCCGGCTGCATAAAAATGGAGATATGGAGAGAGGATCTTCGGAATGAAATGAGCGTATTAATGTCTGTTCACTAACTTTCCCATTTGTCTAGACAACGTGTACACTCTAGGGACAGTGTCTCCACTGTCACTTATGCCAATTTAGTGCCCCTATTTCAAATGCATGAATCACAGCACATTATTGTGATGAATTGAAGAACTTAGGATTTTGTTCCCCCCTGTAGGCCTGCCGATCACCCAATCGGAGAGGAAAGGGCAGCCGGTGGAATCAATCACTCAACCCAGATCCAAAGGTAACTTTCTCAAAAACCTATGTGTCAAAATAACAAACTAGGTTAACTATTTCTTAGCTTAGCATTGGAAATATCCTGTGGTCTTGTTGTGATCGTGAGATTCTTAAAACTTAAGTCATAGGATAGTATATCGTCCAAAATGAGACCAAACAAAGTCATTATAACATGATATAATATAACATCAGATTAATAACCTATAATGTAAAAATATCAAAAAAGTAAAAAAAAAAAATAAGAAAAAAAGTGAAGAAAGTCAAAAATGATGTCCGCCACAAAGTAAAAATTTCAAAACACTCGAAACTCGCACAGCAGCATCGGCAGGGCTTATAAATAGGGTAGGTGCGAAAATAAAGTGAAAACATTTTTAACGTCCTAGTTATTGGGGCCTTTTTTGCCGTCCAAAATGTGAAAAAAAATGCCTTACTATAGCCTTACCTCCGGGCCCAAAAATTCCAAATTTTCAAACATGTCGAAAACACTTGAAACTTGCACAGTAGCATCGGCAGGGCTTATAAATAGGGTAGGTGCAGAAATAAAGTGAAAAAAGTGTAAACGTCCTAGTTTTTGGGGGCTTTTTTGCTGTCCAAAATGTGAAAAAAAACGCCTTACTATAGCCTTACCTCCGGGCCCAAAAATTCCAAATTTTCAAACATGTCGAAAACACTCGAAACTCGCACAGCAGCCTACGCAGGGCTTATAAATAGGGTAGGTGTACGAAAATAAAGTGAAAAAAGTGTAAACGTCCTAGTTTTTGGGGCCTTTTTTGCCGTCCAAAATGTGAAAAAAAACGCCTTACTATAGCCTTACCTCCGGGCCCAAAAAATCCAAATTTTCAAACATGTCGAAAACACTCGAAACAGCAGCATTGGCAGGGCTTAAAAATAGGGTAGGTGCGAAAATAAA
>JAFBJU010000887.1:0-58225 GCA_016785305.1 Colistium nudipinnis
GACACTTTTTTGACTTTATTTTCGCACCTACCCTATTTTGAAGCCCTGTCGAGGCTGCTGTGCGAGTTTCGAGTGTTTTCGACATGTTTGAAAATTTAGATTTTTTGGGCCCGAAGGTAAGGCTATAGTAAGTCGTTTTTTCGACGACATGCTATACTATTACGTTTTTTTGGCAAACAGCATTCCTGACTTCATACCATACGATGATGTTCTTGATATAAGACCCTTATGATTTTTGGACGACGTACTACACCTTGAGATCACACTTTACTATACCCGAACCCTGCAATAAATAAAATAGAACTTACCGGAGCATTGCCCAGTGCTTTATCAACGGAGTGGCTTTCCTCTGGATACGATGTATATTGGTCCTGGCCGAAATGCTAGATGATCCATAGATTCAGTACCAATGATGTGTCCTGCAAAATAGGAAAATCATTTCTCAGAATCAGACCCATTATATCAAATCCAATATACAGAAAGTAAAAAGCCATTCTGAGAGGGTCACGGGTCTCACAGGTTTTTTGTTAGGTTTCTGCATCATTCTATGCACCGTTATTAAAAAACCTCACTAACTTTTTCAAATGCAATGACAAAGCATCCCACTTTCTATACAAACATGTTTGAGGGAACAGAAGACACGTGTTCACAGCAGCTTAGTGACGAATATTTTAAATATACAGGCAAATAAATCTGCTCCAAGCTTTGACCTTTCTTTGGACTAGTTTGTTGCGTGTATTTGCATATCAACATTTTTTTTTTCCTGAAAGCATTAATAACAGGCAGGTTCTCATCGCTGTTGCTAATCTTTGTCAAATGAATATATTGTTTGAATTAAACAGGTTTAGATTATGCATACGTGGGAATTGAAAAGCTCAAGTATTTGCTCATCCAATCTCGTCGGTAGTTTTCCAGAAAGCCATCTGTGAACTTTTCTATCCCAGCCATTTGATCGTCCTCACACTCACAATGTTAATAAAGTACGAGGTATGGCACTGAACCCCTGGTACATGAGTCCACTATTAATGTTCCCACTGGGCCAGCCCTGTCCACATACGACTATAGAGCCCTACAGCTTGTCTCACACCTTATTATTCAGCATATATAAATGAATGAGAGTAGCCTTAACTGCTGCACATAAGAGTGGATTCATACAATCGGTAAGCTCCCATTCCAACATCTACATTGCAGGTCTCAGATAGTGAAGGACCTATTGTTAGTGGACACAGAAATGCGGATTTTATCCCTAAGTCTAATTAAACGAAGGCCATTAAATGTTTGCTCGTGCTTGATTGGTCGGCTCAAATTGCCACGTCACCGCGATTTGGTGAGTGACAGCGGTGGGAAAAGGAGGGCATAAAGTCACTGACTTGAAAAAAGCCAAGCCGTCATTGTCATTTCCCCTTGACCTTGCGTTACTACGTGAATTTAAAGAGAAGAAAAGTGAAGACTCTTCACCAAGCAATTAAGTGTTGATCCACGTAGACTCAGTGATCCACTTGGAACACATAGTGCCGTGGCCCGTCACTGCATGACTCTGACGTTAATGCACGTGTCTGTTAGATATTATGTAATCCACTTAAGTACCATCAGCTGTGTAGTATGGGAGGGACAAGTACAGGGTCTGTATATTGTGAATGCACTAAAGATTTTTCAGTGGGTGAGTGAATAACGTCATTCAGCAGAAAACTGGTGAGAAAGGAAGCCCACTGCTGGTTTAGTACTTTATCAAGCACCTTGCATTAAAAAAAATAAGGGATCCAAGGATGCCAGGGAATCATTGACTCAGCAATGAATCATGTATCCAATGGGCTAAACGTGAATCTGAGGCACTGATAAGCAATAACAACCCAGACAATAAATATCACATTGCAGTGTTTGTTTGAAATGTATGACGCATGTTAATAAAATAAGTTTATCCAATTCCGCTTCTAGTAATAATCCATATGAAAGCTTGACTGTCATTTCAGCAAGAAATCTGATCTACACGACTCCTTAAATATTCTAGTACATTACGCACTTGGTCAATTAGAAATCAAGCAGCGTCTTTGCTAAATACATATGCAGCATTGGAAAGTGTCTAATAGCAGCTTAGCGGCCAATACACAGCACATCTGATTAGAGAGTGTATCCTTTCATGAGGCGAGATGTAATTATCTGCCTCATGTATAATGTAACACAATATATAGTAGCTTTGGCAATTTAGATCCCTGCACCTGTACAGGGATCAGGATCGAGCACACAAATTAAACTGTCTTTGATTACAGAGCTGTAAGCACTGGGTGCTGAGTGCTAAAACACATGACACATGAGAAAGCAGACATGGTTCAGGCACAAAAGAGGCCAACACAGCGTCACACACAGTAAAATGGCGCCCGCTCTCCTCTGCTGTCTTATCCTTTTGCACCTTGTTGCAGGAACCTCTCCACCGAAGTGACAGCGCACACCCTGTGGTCTCTACCCTGTGGTCCCCCCCACCCCCCCCGACACTCACACTGCGTCCGGCAATGCCGGCAAGCGAGAGAGGCGTGCACAGGAAACCCCTCGCACACGTGCACGACACGCATGTCTACACATTAGAGGAGCACATCGCACAATGACATTGCGGCGGAAGGACACGTACACACTGTGTCCGTGCCCTCCAGTTTGCACACACATCAGCTGACATGTACTGTACCATATGCACATATCTTCATGCCTCGTCTCACCGCAGTCCGGCACGCACGCTCCCTTTCTAGTATCTCAGCCGTCGCACACATCTCTCCTAAGGAGCCCGGCTGACACTTGTTTCCTCACATCCCTTTTTTTTTCGAGCCGCCATTGCTCCAGGTTTGCATGCTCCTGCCAATCCCACAGATCACCCAAGGGATACAGCGTAATCAGGCGGCATGCTGTGGTGTGCACGTTTTTGCTTGTACTTTCAGCTGCTCTGGGGGTCCCCTGCTACCCAGAAACACACCCAGCCCCCTTCCAACATAGAAGAAATACAGACTGTGCCGGGCCAGCTTCGTTCCTGAGGACTAATGCCCGGCAACTCTGGAGATTGGCGCTTGCCACGGCAGGTGGCAGCTGGGGACATCGCAGGCCTTCAAGCGAGCCTGTGAGTTGAAATGTGGCGCGACGACATGGTACGATCACACAACAGGTGCCACACAACACTTGTCAGCAGCAACGCTCTGATTCACCCTGTCCTGTCATACTGCATGGACAAGTGTGACCCGGCCACGGCGGATTTGCTGCTTCAAGTTCCCGCATTACTGTTTCAAAAGCAAAGGCCAATTTCCAAGTTTGCCAAGTTCTAACCTCCAGACTTGAACGCACTTTGAAACAATCCTGCAACTTTCTTTACTGCCTCCCGTCTGAGCTATCGCTCATCATGCCTTTCACGCAGTAACGTGAGGACATATCACCGATTTGTTTGAAATAAGAAGTTGCTGTTTACTGTTAAAGCCTCCACAAGTCATTAGGCAGTCATAAACTTGACAAAGAGCATATTAGATTTATTGTATTTATGTTGTGTCATGGTGGCTTACTAGCAATTTTGTCCTGTCTGAATGTATGATGGAATACCAAGGGCTATTATCAGCGAGAGACTGAGAGCCAGGCACCAACTGGGGATGTGTATTAAATTGTTCATTTGCACATACTGTCTCACACCTTTGGCCAAATCCAGTCGGTTCATGAAAGAAATGGACCAAAACGGACTGTTCTCCATCGAACCCAGCCAGCCACAGCAAATCATGTTTTTTTTTAAAGCCTTAAATAATCCGCTTCTTGATCCACTTTTAATTCCTGATCACCATAGAAACAGGCTCTGTTGTCAGGTGTAAGTTGATAAGCACACTCCACCAATGGCTATCACACATTTACATAAATAGCCATTCCACAAGCTTGTCTGTTTCCCTGGTAACACCAGGTGATTCTCCAAGGCAACCTCCGCCCACAGAGAAGGTCTGCTGCACACAAAAACACACACACACACACAAGCACACACAGACACACACAGACACACACACACACACACACACCCAGGCAGGCACAAGAAAGATGCCAGACTTCAAAAACAAGTCAATGGCAAACAAACTAAATACAATAAATGATTAATATCTATTAAGTAGCATTATAACCTGAAAAGATGCTGTGGGAGACTGAATGGAGAACTCAGCATTGACTACCAGAACCTCAAAAGTGAGTGTCGCTTTTTCCAGCATTGCCATGACAACCGAGTTTGTCCTTTTTCTTGTATGAAGTGATACAGTGATGTATAAGAAGTGACATTTTACAAAGGGGAGAAGGAATTGCTGAACGGCTCTGACTCGAGTGTCATTTTGCTCGTGTGTCACTATGGCAGAGGAAAAGGGATTATTTTTTGGTGGATATAGTCTGATATGAAAAGGGATAAATGTAGCCAGGTTGTGATGCTCAGGTGCAAAGCAGGTCAGATTGGATTATGGCCACTGATTATGGTGGTATTATCTCATACAAAGGTCCGAGTATAAACAACACAAGCTGAGCTTTGTACTTCTACACAGAGTACTCATCACTAGTGCAACAACTGATAATGATTGTCATTATCAATGAATCTGTTAAGTCTATAAAATGTTAAAATAGCCCTAATGACCTAATTTCCTGTAAATCCACTAATTAATGAATCAAGTCAGCTCTTACCCTGATCTCTGGCGAGCCCTGATACAGCCACACAGACACACAACAAGTTGAAAATAAAGATAAAGCTGTTGTTTGCCTTCGTAGCAACGTAACACATACTTTCAGTACCACAAAACTGAAATCATCTCTTTAGACAACCGCAACATAGGAACTGCGAATGAGTGGAAACTAATATGCTCCAGTGTTTTACAATGCTACAATGCAAAGACTATGCAAAAATCCAAATCATGCACAAGATTTCACATCTGAGGACACATTCCATGAAAATGTAGGTATCTAGCTACAGATCATTTCCTTCATCAACCTCGACACACAAGGGACCGTCTCCTTTTCTCAGTAGAGAATACCCTGATCTCAATTTCAGCCATTCCCAACAATAAACAACTAGAAAGCAGTAAACTGTCCTAATAGCGTTGGCGTTTGTGGAGAGGGTAAAATATGTCTCTGCCCTCTATCTGGCCTCAGCCTGGATGGGAATGGATATGTATTGCTGGGTGTCATTATGCCCCTGCGCAGTCTGTGGTAATGGGACAGAACAGGGGAGCCGGCTGCCTGCCTCACAGGTCTCAGAGTTTATCATGCCTCTCCATGTCTGGGAAGAGAGAAAATTAGAAGTACAAACACACATTACACTCAAATTAGATGAGCGTCTCTCTCTCTCGTCACCACTTCTAAACCGTGTCTGCCTGGAGGGCGAACGAGATTTACCTTAATTCCCAAAAAGCACACACACAAAGCCATTTCGTTCCTCTATTGTAACAACACCGTCGCAACAGGTTTGTGTGGGCAAGCGATTACAGGGAAGGTTTTTTTTTTTTTTCTTTGGGATAAAGTGCCTGCCGTGCTGTTCCCTGCAGAACACTAAGCGCTACAATCGCCATCCCACAAACCGCAAAAACAAGGTGTTTGCGTTATTGTAATTAGCCAGGGAAACACAATTATTTCTACCTTTGGCGGCAGAGCCGTCTTTCATGCCTTAGAGTATCCTCTGATCTTTGCCTCTTGATTTCTGACATTAAGACTGTCCCCTTGCCATTTGTTACGCATATATTAGCCTTTACATGATTGATTGAATTAATTCATTATTTCTGCAGTTTTTAATCTGCTACAAAAAATAAAAGAAGAAGAAGGGAGTACTGCCTTTGGGTTGGGCTCTGAATAGGAATTACCCGGCGGAGCATAGCTAATTACCGAGCATTAGCATATGCAAATGAGTGCTGTTATCTTTGTGTACAAAATGTTGCTTATGGTAAACACTGGCTAATCACTTTAACAAGTTTAGCTGTTTAAATGCTGGTAATTGCATATTGTTTCAACAGATGGGCCGGATTCACTGCAAGTCAAGGTAGGGGCAGGAATGGAAGATATTTCTCTTTGTGTCCAATTCGCGTTTCACCTTGGCTGCTGCGCTCGGTGCTGCAGCTCCTTTGATGAAGAGGCTGAAAAGAGAATAAAATATGTGCCCTGCCTTCAGTATTGGTTGCATTACTTTGACCTAACTGCTCCTCCCAGTGATACACACTGTAGTCCTTAGGAAAGTTTGGTCTCATAACATAAATCAAATAACAGGGATCGCCACAGACATCCACATGTGAGATGTAACCTTAAGTATCCGCAGACGCACAAATAAAGATGGCAAAATAAAAAGCTGGGACAGTGAAGGCGACATGGTTTTAAAAGCCCCCGCCTTCGCTCAGCTTTAAATATTTGAATTCTGCTTAGCCAAGGAAAGCTGAGAAGAGATTTATGGAAATGTCCTCCAGACAGCCAGACGCCACGAGTGCTAATCACAATCATCTTAATTGCATCGGAAACAGAAGCACAGACGTGTCTACTAGTCGAATACACTACGTGGAGGAAATTTTAACTTTAATGGAAAGTTTGACTAAATGGGAGAAAAGCTGAAGTTCTCTACAATGCACCCCTTACAAGTCACTAGGACATAAAAGAATTGTCATAATAAAATAGTCAAAGTGACCAATTAGGCATCCGTCATTTGCACAGACCTACGATCACAAAAACAACATTAATATCACTACCACACGAACCAAGCTTGAGTCATGAATTGTAATGACGTTAGATTAATGGTCATCAGACAAAAATCCATCTGCTGCACGTTACTCTTGTGTTGCGGCCAAGAGGCAGGACGGCCCAGGAAATAGCAGGGGCCGGATTGTAAACAACCTGTTGGGGTTCACGTGGCCAAGAGGCCAACCGCAATAGTCCGCGAAAATGATACGGTGTTTAATTGCAAATGCTCCAGTCATTAACCTCTACCCCTGCAGCCAAAGAGCGTCTTCTATTTCACCGCATTTGTCAAACAGGAGCATAAACAATCGATAACGCCTAAATGAGGGGTCAGTCCTCCCCCATCTCTCAAAGCAGCTGGACAATGGATACATTGCACATGAACAAGTTATACATATTTATTTTTCTGCACTCAGATGCAGAACAAAAAAAAAACGTGTTCCACCTGCTTAAAACTTAACTCCAATGAATCTATCAATATCACACGTATCATCTTTTGTATACAAAGATAACACAATCTAATTAACCAGGACACACAGTAATATAGAACATTTGCAGTTGTCGAGATTTTTGCACAAAAAAAAACCCTTCTGATTCTAAACTAACCCTGACATATTAATAAGGGCTAAGAGTGAGAATTATTTTTAGTATGGATTAAGCTGACATTTATTTTCTCCATCTGGTCTAAAATAGAAGAAAGTAAAGAAGAAATCACAAGCAATTCCTTCAAGTGTATACCTCCTATTTTGTTTACGCTACAGTCCAAAAACCCACAAATACATTTATGAAAATAAAGCATCTCATGTGATCGACTGTCTTGTTTGTTCACTGCATCATAAAAAGAAAAAACAGTATGCAGCCAGTAATTCTCGTAAATTACACCTCAGTGATCAAGCGTTGATCAAAATTGTTGCGAATAAGGCTTTCCAAGTCTGAATGGAGCTTTAAATATTTTGTTGTACTGTCTTTAAGGTTCTGAAGAAATGGGAAAATGGGAAGAATGTGTCATTTCAGACAAGAAAAACAGCTCACAAAGGAAGCCATCAAAGTTTATCAGTGGAGGATTTTGTGGAGATGGTGGCCATGTGGGAGAGGAGTGTGTGTCCTCAGAGGTTGGAACAGAGCGTGATTTACAAATACACTGTGTGTGCGCGTGTGTTGTCCACAGGCTCAAACAAACACACCGTTTCTCAGGCTGTGCGAGTGCAGCCAAACACAAAGACACAAAGGTAGCCAGACATAGAGAGAGAATAAATGCTCGCATGTCTCTCCGAGTCACCCTGCGGACCTCTTACAGAAAAGATACAATCATTTCATCATGTCGCACACCCACCTTATCTCTCGCTGTAGGGAACCGGGTGTGAGTCAACCCCCGCCAAAAAAATGAAATAAAAAGGACCATTTTGCGCTCTAAGCACACTCATTTGCTGATCCAGAAAATCCGTGGCCATAATTCAGCCCTCTGTGGGGGTTGGACGTTAACAATAATTGTGAGCAAGTGGCACATACTTTTGGCGGAGTGGAATGTAATTAGAATCGGCACGTTTCATTCCGGCTCCTGTGGAAGAACACAGCTGGCGTCCAGTTCCCAATGCGGTCTGCGCTTTCATTTGGAAAGACAGAATACTTTGAGATGATATCTTTTTACAATGGAGCAGTTTTCCAGTCCGACAGACACGTTCCCAAGTGACCGAGTCACTTTTCTCTTCAGAACATGATAATTCAACTGTTTGAGATCATAAGCCAGCCAGAAGGTCTCAACATTCACCGCCCTGAACAGCAGGAGAGCGATCCATAAAAATCTCTGTCAAATCAGGACTGAGGCCATTAGTTAGAGTCAGGGATGAAGTGATCAGTCGATAAATAAATTAGTCAAGTGACTAATGAAATTTGAACCCTGTTTTGGTCATGAAAGGTTAATTGTTTCAAGCAAAACATAAAAATTGTATTTTATTTGTGTCTCCAAGGAATTGTTATTAATGAGTTGAAATTATTTTCCGGTCCTGGATTAATGATCAAATTAAACTAGGACCACTGTGGGCTCTGGAAAATGTTGGACCTATTTTTTTTGTTTTTGGTTCCTTAAATTGCATAGAGCCATGTACTGAATAAAACAAACAAAAATAGATCAATGATAGAAAAAGGATCATTAGTCTCAGCCCTGCTTTGAGGACAGCATTGTTAGCGGTTTCGAGTTGGACCTCGGCACAGTATTCCCCCAAAAATAGAAACACGGTGCCACAGCTCTTGGCCAAATTTTCCAAACCATTTGCAGACACATTGCTTCTGTTCCTGTTCTGTATCAATCATTCTGAAACTGTACGTGTGCACAAGCCTGATGCCCACTTCCCAAATGATCCCTGCTACCAACGCGCCCTATTCCAACTTTTTTATCCTGAGCAATGTCAATGTTAACCAGATGGAGCTTGTTTCTTTCAACAAACTACTAGGGCTGAATTGGGAGCACATTTTTTATTTTTTTTCACCTCCACGTGTGAGGGCTCCGCCGGCACTGCAGAAATGATGAAAGACAGAAAAGAATGAAATAAATAATGCGACTGTAGCGTTACTCTTCTCATTACCACATTTCAATCTCACACTTCAGCCAAGATAACTCATTAAAGTGCACATGCTCTCCCCAAGGTACACATGTACACACCATTTAAAAATAAAAGACTGGATAATTGGCATGAGCAGCGTTGGCCAGCGCGGCCGGAAAAACCGAGCGAGGAATAGACACACTTAAGAGTTTATATCCAGCTGGTACAGACAATCTCACACAAAAGAGGGCCTTAGCCACGACCTGATGTACTAGTATGGCTGCTCTTTAGAACTTTTATTGGGTAAAGGGTTCCATTTGATATAGCAAAAGTGCAAAGCACTTTGCAAAATCATTGTTTTGAAAAAAAAAAAAGGTTGAAATGGTTCAGCGTGTGAATTAAAAGCCCGTAGATCCCTCTGAGGCATGACGCAGCTAACAGACTGCCGATTCTTAGTTTCAGGCAATTGCATCAAAAAAGGATCAAATATTATAATCTCACTTGTGCAGACCCCCCTGAATCCTACACACTCCACTTTTAAGCCAACCACCTGCTCTGTGAGCTTCCCGTTCAGACTGAAGGTCAGAGCAGGTGGGTTTTCAGTTCCTGTCTCTCCGGACACTCCTTGGCCACCAGCAGACATGGACTAACCACCCGTGTCAGATATTTCCATGTCTCCCGTGTTCAGTGTTCCAGTCTGGAAATCACCTGCTCCCGGGACACATCCATCTTCCACTATGATGGGCCTCCGCACCTCCCTTCCATCTCTACTCTTTTCACTACTCCACCCTTCCTTCTCTTCTATTCCCCCCCTCAGGGATAAAGAGTCATTAGCAGGTAATGAAAGCAGGGGATGTTGGATTTGAGCCCGAGTCTGTGGGACTAACCGGATGGAGAACTTGACGCTGGATGTATTCCTCACCGCTTAAGGGAAGATCAGGAATTTTGGTTATGTTGTCCCTGCTCTAAAGGGGACACGTAGTAATTGGCTCCGCTCGGAGACTGGCCAGCAATTGGAGCAAAATGTGCCCAATTTGCTGTGGCTGGTTCATTCGGCATAGCCACATATAGCATGTATAATAGATGTGCGCCTCTCTCTCTCTCTCTCTCTCTCTCTCTCGCTCGTTTCGTGTCTTCAGGGTGAATGAAGCCGCTCTGATTTTTCGCCCCGCAGTGTGTGAGCAGGAGGGGAGTGAAAACTCAGCTCCGTGATTGGAGGCCATGCTGGGTGATACATTGTTGAAATGCTCTGACCGCTGCGCTCCCGAAAGTTGCCATCAAGAACCTCTCACTCTGGAAATTTACAGCGGGGTGTCAGGCGGTTAAATATAGATGTTGTGTATATGGTATGTACGCTGCGTGCGGCAGTGAGTGAAGTATCACCATGGCCTGCCGGGGGAAAGCCTGTGATGCGCTCGCCTTCCTTTACGGGGCTTGAAAATAAAGCTGTCTCATCTTCTATACTTTCCAAGTATCTGTCAGATTCAACATGCATGAGTGGACCAGCACTCGCCAACATATCTTTGATCTAGTTTTCATCTAAACATGGACCTCTACACACACACACACCTTCAGCAGGTTATTTAGGTTTAGCTCAAAATCAAAACTATGTTCACGACTATAATGTAATGTTGGGGTTTTATCCAAGGCCAGAGGAGTGTATTCAACAAAGGATGGGTGAAGATGAATAGGATACATATCTCATTATTTCATGGCAAGATACGACATCAACCTCATTTCTAATCGTAGAAACCCTAATAACATTGTGAATCATAGCACCTTAAACCCATCTGTCATCTACTATCTTTAAAATTGATAAAAAAAAATAAAAAAAACGCCCAGATTCCAGTTTCGGATTACACTGCGAGTTTTTATGTGTGCAAGCCTGCACCAAATACACTAAAAGTGAGGGATGCTAGGTCCGTGTCCAGGTGAGTTCCACTATAATAAAAAAAAAAAAAAAAAGGAGTGATGAGCTGTGCTCATATCTGCCAGGGGATAAAAATGGTGCTGCTAACACTGCAGGCCAGACTGTGACTTGTGCATGCACTGAGATAGCTTGCCAGAAGGCAGAGGAAATCTCATTCCCCTGTATTTTCTGGGTTAGGCCTGTGCCAGCCCTGCATGAATGATAAATGAGCCGAGGTCTTGTGCGTGCTGCACACCCGTACCATAACTGTCCCAGGATCGCTGTGATTGAAAAAGAGAAATAAAACCACCTATGGTTAATTTTCACGGTGTACAAACGGCAGCTGTATTTACGGCTGGTTTTAAAGGACTCTTCCCTGCCCCCTCCTTCAACAAAAGGGGTTTCCAAAGAACGCCATGACAAACATTGTGATCATATCATGGTCCTCCCCTCCTGTGCCAAGAAACTGGTGACGTACACCGTATAGGCAGCCGTCACATACTCCACCTATTTACTCACTATCCGCCATCCCGGTGCCTATTAGGATTCTCATTTAAAAATGCTGTGTTTTTGATCCGCAAAGGAAATACGGAGAATCGCGGTCACAGCTCAGTGAAATCCTGCAATTGGCCGCAGAGACATGAATTTGGAAGACTCTTAGAGCCCAGTTATTTCCGTCTTTTTATTAAGCACAACTCATATTGGTGAAAGGCACAAGCCAATAGTAAAACTGGACTATATATATCTATATATATGTCTATATTTCTGTCTTGGAGCTACAAGGTCTTGTTTATCTCAAATGTGAAAGAAAAGCTGTGTTTTTTTTTCTTAGAGAGAGATTTTCCATCTACGTGCCTCTTATTGCACAGAAATCTCAATTCCATCTCAAGGACGGTCCTGCTCGCTTTCCAATTGTTCATCGGCAACGACGATGGGGCGCGTAAATGTTAAATGATCCTGATCTTGATGGATTCTGTTTTAGTGAAATCCCCTCAGGGCTAAGTAGCCATTTGACACATGCCGTTGCCATGGCATTGGGAAGCTTCACTGAAGACGTGGGAGAGTCTGTTAAAGGTTAAGATGCCAGCGATTGGACGAATAGGCACTAAACAAGGAGGGGAGCTATAAGCTCAAGGGGGGGGGGGGGGCTCTGATTGGACGGAGGGGGGGAACAGTGCATTCCTGGTTGGTTGTGCTGAGGGTCTTTGGAACTGTGGACACACACTCGCCATGTTCTCATCTGCCTCTGCTAATTAGCTGTTCGCCTGAGAGAGCACTGTGCTGCCCGCCAACCCCATTAGCCAACCAAACTGTCCCCATGAATCCCGGCTTCACAAACAAACACACACACACACAATCGTACCCATCTCTCCATCACAGCTCCCACAGAGTCTGTAGCCATGGGTGTGACAGATTTGATTATTCTAATACCCCAGGCCCCTTTGAGTGATGTGTTGATGCTGGAATTACAGGGTGGGCTCGGTTTAAGGATGGCCAAAGTGAGACGTGTGAGGGGGGCGCGCTCATCTCTCATCATCATCCTCCTACTATTCTGCTCCGGCAGCATAATGAGCCATCAGCCACTGCTGACAACCCAACATCAGCTGGCCAATTAATGCCCATGCTTCTTTTTTTAATCAGGCGCCTGTGCAGATGCCTCAGTCCAACAGTGCCTTGGCCCTGGCTATTTGGAGACTGCTTCTTTTGTGAGGCTGGGCAAAGATTTCCTCCAGAAAAGCAGAATTCATATTTTTGCCAGATGATTAGTACTCAATGGAAGCATCTTGGGGAGAAGCCTGGAGGTAGTGTTACATCCCGGGCGAGAGCCACAAAGCGTGAATACTATCCTGCACAATAACCACAATCAGGGAGTGTTTGAGAGAAGGAGTGCTCAAAGAAGGGCTTCAAGAGGGTAGCAGATTGGATTATTCAACAGGAGCAGAATGCACGCGTGTTTCAAAGGCGGTCGGCTGTAGATGGTCAAAAGACATTTCAAGGATAAAACTGTGGCTCGATAGCTACTGGTGTGAAAGAGGTGAGGCGAGATAAACAGTCCTCTGCAGAAGAAAAGATGAAAAAAACAGATGTTCAAATCACCAACAAAGGGGAGCTGCTGAACACCAAGTGGCCGCCGAAGAAGCGGGGGGACAAAGAGAGCCATCTTCTCATTACCCAGTCGACAGAAGTGGCCCGCGTGCTCTGCCGAAAGGAAAAGGGGGCGGGTCCAGGGCGATGAAAGAGCGGAGACAGAGAGAGACGGATATAAAGAGCGCGGCCTGACGGGAGATAAGGAGAGCTGTTCTGTCGTGGCTGACGTCCCAGAACCGGGTCATGCATCGCTACGTCCGACAACTGCTCAGTCTGCTGTCACTCCCAGGACGCCTTACACTGGAAACCAACCACGTTTCCCAAAGACACCGGTGTGCATGATTTACCGACACCTTTTCCGTGTCCAATAGTACGTTAGAATCCAGCCTCCTTTTTTATCTGCTCAGTGGTTTCAAGCCGCTCTCAACTGTGCCACGCCTGGTTTATGAACCAATCGATTTATAGGTTATTTATAGCCCGGGACGGATCTAACAAGGTGTAATATAAGTGTGAGCATTCCTCCGCTTTCTGTATCTCTCTCTCTCTCTCTTTCTACCAATTCTCTTTTTCTTCCGTACTCTAACAATCGGCCGCGCCGGCATCAGGAGTCCCGTCACGGAGCTGACACAGGTTATCCTGGTGATAGCAGATGTCATTTAATGTGATCTCCGGAGGGGGGGGGGGGGGGGGAATGAAGGGGCTAAGGCTAATGGAGAGTGGAGAAAATCTGATTTCTGTTTGACAACATTGTTCTCTTTTCTAACCCCACCTGCCAGATTGCTCAGGCCTGGACCGAGCTGGTGTCGGGGAAAAAAGGAGAAGATTGTTTGTTCCATAACCGTAATCGACAATTTAAAGGAACAACACACCCATTATGGGATCGGCACCTGAAACAATTATGATTATATACAGTGTGGAAGGGGGGCAGTGATTACAGCAACCAAACGGGCCATGCCCCAAAGCAGTCCGTACAAGAGATGATACAATATATAATGACTTATTACCATTTGTCAACCAACTTTGTATTTTACCAAACTTTGCTGGAAAAACAGTTATAGAATGATGTCAAATCTTGCAATGTCATTTCTAGATTTTATCAATACGCCGGGGGGGGGTGGACATTAAGGAAAAGAATATAAATCATGCAAAATGTTACCACGCTGTCATGAAAAAATGCTGCCATTGCCGGTGCCCTATAAAGGTCAGTGGTACCATATTCACTGAAATGAAGAGAGATGGCACATGACTCGAGTCTCAGAGTTGAAGCCAATGTGACAGGTCGGGCGGGCAGAGGCTTCCAGGGAGGGCATCCCAAAGCTCACATTTAAATCTGCAGCTGCAGAGGCATACGGCACCAGGGCACCGCTGTCTGTCACCGCTTGTGAAGCCGACTGTCAGCTCCGCATGCTCGGAACCTTGATTGGCAACTTTTTCTCCTGTGCCCAAGTGCCAGGACCAATTCAGCTCTCCCGTGGCACAGTCTTCTCCGTCGCTCCGACATAACTAACTTAGGACCAACATGGATACAGAACAATTATCCAATTCGTTTCCTAAAGGAAAAGTGGGCTCGCATGTTTGAAAGAACACAGTCTCAATGCGTAGGAGCAAATTGCAGGAAGATAGCTGCCTCCCCGAGCAGTCTGGCTGCTGTTAATAACACAGTGCTGCACACACAATATGTATATAGAGAATATTATTCCTGGGTCGGAATTGTTTGTACGGGACGGGGGGGGGTGCACTGCTCCGGGGCACTGGAAGTGTATACAATCAGAAAGGCACAATGCATATTGAAGCAGGTGTGCAAAGAGATAATGTAAACATACACATGGTGCCACATTATGCATGGAGACACACAAAGGCACCAACATTACTGCAGACAATGTGGGGTATGGAACGCTGTGACGCACACACAGGCTTTCCCCTGGAATATGGAGAAGAATAAACCCATTGTGTATGCCTCGTGCATTCACAACATACCCCCCCCCCCCTCATCTCTCAAGTTGACACGAGAAACCCCGTAATTAAATGTGACTTCTGTCATCCATCCAACTCAAACAAACGAAATGCCGACACACACTCTCCAGAGGCCTTAATGAAGTCTAACCTCACTGTCGTCTGACTCTAGGGTGGGCCAAATAAGGGGAGTGGGGAGAGGAAGAAAAACAACACATCAGACAAATGATTTTTTCGAACCAAGTTGGCCAGACACCGAACAAGCATCGCGAGGTGGAATAACTCACCAAAACCGAAGGGCCATCAAAACCCTCCTTTCCCCAATAGAGAAGTGCTGGGGGGGGGGGGGGGGGGGGAGGTGGGGGGGGGGGGGGGGGGGGGGGGGGGGATATGTCCAGTGCAGCCTGTGTTCTTACCATCAAAGTAAATGACTCTCTCACTACGGGTCATTACTGCAAGCGGCTCCTGTCAATAATGAGTAAGCAGCCCTTAATCTAATTTGACAGAGGGGGCCCCGGCTCCGGGTGAGAAGCCATCCTCCTCTCCATAAAGAGCAGCGGACTGCTTGCTGTGCACACGCTGACTTTGAAGTGAGGAAGCCAGAGTAAGCGTTCTGTTGTTTTGCGGTGCGCACAGGCCAACTGTTTCCGAAAGCAGGTGCACGTGGCGCAATCTGGTTCCAAAAAATGGCAAAACGGAACGAGCCCTTTTCATCCGAGGGATCCTCTGTTGTCATCAATCGCTCAGGCGCTCATGCCAAAACTATATTGACTGTGACTGATTGAATTATTGATGGGTGGCTGCTTGTGTTTTGCTGACTGACCCCGTCCCACTGTCCCGCGTGAAGCCCCAAGGGTGGCGGGCCCCCTCTGCCCCTCACCTCCTCCGCGCTGCCTTTACCACCGCTGGGCTCCAGTCAGACTAGGCTGTCAGCCGGTCAGGCCTTTGCTCGACGCTAATGCAATGTGACCACTTGCCGCCCTCCACCTCTCTTTGTGATGTCAAGGGCATATATATTCAGCACTATCAGTGTGGAACAGCTGTAGTCACTCCAGTGCTCGGTGGCCATCACCCTGGCCACGCTTCGGAGCCCTCTCAGGCACCAAAGGTCATTAGCGATTTATTTCAGCCGAGGCTGCGCTGCAGACCCCTGACGCTGGTGGCAAACATCAGAAATCAATCATATGGGAAAAACAAAATTGGAGAAATAAAGTCAGATAAGTGGAAAATGGGAAAATATTACACTCAATTCTTACTTTTACTATTTTTAAAAGGTGTTCATTTAATTGGAGTCAATTTCCTACCAGGTTTCACGCTCAATATGAGAACTATTTTCTTTTTAAACGGCAAAAACAGTTTGGTTTTTTTTCCACTGTGAAAGGATTTCTTTGGACATGCACATGAAACCAGAGGAAATGATAGCGTGCCAGGTTGGTTATGGCTGGAGGTTTCCCAGAGTAATCAAAGTTTTAATAAGCATCTGTCAAACAATTTGGTGACAGTGTTCTCTAACACGTCTGTTCAAAAGGTGGCTCCGGCTCCGGGGAGAAGAGAAAAAAAAAAAAGACCCACAACTCATTCAGTTTATGCCACACCAACGTCAGGGTCACTGTTGGCAGACCATTTGTCAGTCACACCTGTCGGTGATCAGATATGCAAATCTGATTAAATATTGAATAATCACTCTAAATCCATACCAATCACCACTCTGACACTCGTGTGAATTGAGTGGGTCACAACATCTGGCGTGCAGCTGCCGTGATGTAATAGCGGATTACACTCTGTGTTTCACACGGAGAATTCACTGAAATAGAGCCCCTGGAGATGCACCGTCTTATTTTTGAGTGGGGTTCCATTACCAGATGAGAGACGGTTGGAGGACAACCAGCCATTTGCGTATTTGCCCTCTTAACACAAGTTTGATTTGTTTTTTTTGTGTGTTTTGCTGGGCTAAAAATGTGAAACAAGGTTCTTAACTGAAGGCAGAGAGAGATTAGACCGATATCGATCTCCCGGTCTAAACACACAGTTATGCAAAATAACAAGTGTGATTTCCACAATATCGGGAGTTAACACAGTCACAACAATCTGACAACAAATGGATGGGTGAGTTATAATAACAGGCCTGATAATACAAAAGTGTTAGGTACAAACGGTTTGCGTTTATCAGCTTGGCAAATATAATAATAAAATCTTATCTCCAAAGCGACAACAATTCCGAAAAAACAAACTTGAAGCCAGGGCTGTGGCACGCACGCTCAGACTTGCCTATGACTCCTGGGTGTGCGCAAGCCAAAGTGAGAGCAGGATGGAGGGAGACAAGGAAGAGACAAACATGTAATCCCCTGCTACACTGCTGGCGCAGCAGGTCTCACAGCGTCATCATCAGTGTGACTCATCTCATTTTAATATGCTACTTTGATGAGCTGCTGGTGGGGAGGAAGTCCCTGGAGACTGCACATACGCTCACACACACACACACCCATTTCTGTCAAATACTGACATGTGGTTAGTACCCATTTCTATACTTCTTTTTTTTTCGTCACACGCACGCGCGCACACGCACACTTCCATGTATTTTTGCATGAATTAAGAAATCAAACTGACATATGCACGTGTTCCTTCATACATCTCTGACCCACGCATGTGACCGGGGCGCCACCAGCTCGCATGAGACCCGCGGCCTGTGCGCCCATGCGTATGACCACGCATGTGTATATGCACATACGAGGGTGCGCGTGTGTGTGTGTGTGTCACAGTGTAACACCGTCGGTGGGACAGTTGCATGTGCCAGTTATGCACTTGTGTCCTTGAGGGCAAAATGTAGTGAGAAAGCAAAAGTGTCAGGGGGGGGGGGGAGTCACGCAAGGGTTTTTTTTTTTTCCTCTCTCGCCAAAACCCTCCCGAGTATTCTTCCCTCCATCTGTTCATCCTCACAAACAGATGTCGGAGCTGGAATCATATATCGAGAATACAATGCGCTGGAAATCGAAAGAGTTGTTTCCTGAGAGCGTATAAAAGAAAACGACACAACAGATGCTCCTCACTAACCGAAGGGACCAAGATGCAGAGTTTGGGCCGTTCTCCATTGACTTTTTTTCCTCTCTCTCATCTCCTCTCAGCTACCTCCTCTGTCCAGGAATGGAACATTAACTG
The DNA here is from genome assembly GCA_016785305.1 of Colistium nudipinnis. Lineage (NCBI taxonomy): Eukaryota > Metazoa > Chordata > Actinopteri > Pleuronectiformes > Rhombosoleidae > Colistium > Colistium nudipinnis. The sequence goes on from JAFBJU010000887.1 coordinate 18,343, forward strand.
AGCTTGACTCCATATGTCAGAGCTTCTTTGCCTCTCCTGCTAATGACCTTTCTGTTTGAATAAAAAAATAAGCAACATCTCGCTCCTGACTCGGCGTCGCTCCGTTCGAAAATGACCTTGCCCGGAACCTTTTCGGCCCTGGGAATTCCCGGGAAAATCTCCACCCTGAGCCTCAGGCCGAGTGAGCGACAGCTACGTCGGGACCACCGGCCCTCCTCAGCGCCATCCTAACGGGAGTTGTGGTTCATATCTTAGCGCTATAACTGCGGAGCTGCTCCGAGCATGCACTGGCAGGACGGGAGGCAATTACTGCCACTCAGCCGGCCGTTTACCACAGGAACCGAGGCTAAAGAATAGGCCAGCACTGTTCACTCCGGATTGAACTCATATGGGGTGGAAGTGGGAGCGACACCCTGCTGAAAAAACAAGGAGCCCTCACTTAAACACACACACACACACTCTTATTTTTCTTTGCATATACTCAACTGTGAATACAGCCGCAGTCTAAACAGGAAATAGGTCTGGAAGCGAAGGTCAGTTTATTGAAATCGACTCACGGACTAATATGTAGACTGATATTGCAGATTTTAAAAACAGATGAAAACCAATGTACACAGACACACACACACACACACACACACCCACCCACCCACCCACACACCCACACACACACACACACGAAACAGCAGCCTAAAGGCATATATTATTTGTGAAAAAAAAATCAATGCCCAGGTTACTCTGTATCCTCAGAAAATCATAATCAGGATTTCTCTTTGAAATAAAGTACTCAAGCCTGCTTATGTATTACGGCTATCTTTGAGAATAATGTTTTTCTCCCAAGATCATAGTGGCAGGACTTAAGAGCACAGCTTCTTAATTCATTGCCAGGGTCAACATTAGCTCAGGTAAATACATATATATATATATATTCTAAAAACATCCAATTTTTTAAAGCTGTTCTATGAATCAGAAATGCTTTATTGATCGCACTGGAGAAATGTGGGTTTCATTACAGTTTGTCTAGACAGTCATAGAAATACTGTAGAAACAGGAAATACAGTATAAGCACCATATACTTGCACTGTGGATACGCTGGAAGAACAGGCCCATTTCCTAAAAAAACTGACAATGCCTAGAAGCCCCGTCTTTACTTGTCGGGTCAGAGAATCACTTCCACTCTATTCTCTGTGGGCCGAGACCGGCCCCGACATCAAAAGCTGTTGTTTGGCGCTTTGCACAATTAGAAGACTGTTTCCATCCCCAAGTAGAGATCTATTTAACAGGCACGGCTTCTAAATCTCCACTCGACTGGGTAAATGCCGGCTGACAACGGTGTGTTTATGCACTCTTTAAGCAAAGGGGGGTCCGCAGCAATGGAGGGGAAATTGATTAAAGCATTTATGCGGGGGGGAGTTAACAGTGCATACTGCCGACGCAGTTACACACCAGAGAAAATGTGAGCGACCAAGCAAACATTCCATTACAATTGAGGCCGAAAAACAAGTTGCCAGCGCGGAAGCCTGGGGCAACTTTCATAAAAAATAAAGTGATACTCTATTGATCCGGGAGAGAAAGTCTCCCTTTCTTTCTTCCCCTGTACTGGGATTTTGGAGGCTTGCCGCGGCTGTGCAGGAGGAGCCAGCCCCGCCCGGTAGGAATCCGCCGTCTTAGCCGAAAGGAACTTATCTGACATTTGCAGATGGGTTGAGGAACCCCTCCAAACAATATTCTCTGGATGCAGGTGGATAGACCTACAAGCCATCCCAGCAACAAAACATGATGTAACGACCACCGGGGCAAAGCAGGTACAAAATCCTCACGGCGGTACGCCAAACGCATCTTTCATAACAACTAAGTACCCCGAAGCAGCCACGTTCTGCCGTTTGTTTCCTACTGTTGCCATAGTGAATTCTAACACAGCCGAGACCTTAGATACACTCGCCTACACAGCCTTCAAATGAATGCCAAACGACTTTTATTAAACATTCAGGCAACAATGCAAATCTATCACAAAATGTCAAGAGGACCTCATATTGCCAGGCCGCGTAACAGTCGTCACACTCTGACAGAGGCCTCGACCCCGTCCACCGGATGCATGCGAAAACATCTCTTTTGCAATCAGAGAGCATAAATCTGTCCTTCCCCTCGCCATTTTTATTCTATTTCCTCCTATTTGTCTGTGGCAGGAATAATATAACTCATCACTAGAGTTAATTAGTCGGGGGCAGAAACTTGCTGGAGATCTATTCAACAATCAGCTGTGAAGATTACATACGGTCTGCAGTGAAGTGGGAACTGATGCATGTGCCTGGTGGATGCCGACATAAGCCGCCAGTTTAAAATATTGATCAATTTTGGTTATTTTGCATTTAGAGAGAGAGAGCCTGTTTCATCCTTTATTAGAACCTTAACAGATTGAGAGCAGAATTTCTGTAGTAGCCAAAATATTTGTTTCAACCCATTTGTAGGGATTATGAGTAATCCTAGAGGACAAAGCAAACCCTTCCCCTTTTATTGTATTCTTACTTTTGATGTGCTGTGTCTCCCAAGAATTGACCAATTAAATGGAAAACCTGCTCGCTCACGGTAATAAAAAAAACAAAAAAACAGCAGCTTTCAGCAATACATTCTATCTCATCAGAGAGAAGGGGTCTATTTTGGTGGGGGTGCAGGGTGAGGTTGGGGTTAATTAAGATGTATAACTGAGAGACTGCAATTAACACCGCTGCACAGGTCTTTTAGCTGTTAGTTAGAGCATGCGGCACGGCCCTTGCTTGGATTAGAATGAACATGCTGAAATCAGCCTAATTACCGAATCTGATCCCTCGCTTTTCTTCCGTCCATGCCAGGCCACGGGGACGGATGCGTACAGAGGGATAAATGGGATAAAGATTGGAAAACTGGGGGGCTTCTCTCACCGGGTGTGGGGAGAGGGGGGGGGCACATGAATCAAACGCACCCCTGTGAGGTGTCCTTCGCGTTAGGGCAGATGGAACTGCGTCTGTGGCTGCCTGCGCGCTGGCTGTTGTTGAGTGATCGTACACAAGAAAGATGGCAACACAAAGGACAAACCATGGAGCGGAGTGACGACAAAGTCACCGGCGGTCATTTCGTGGCTTTAACAAAGAAATCAAATCTCTTTTCAAACTAAAAACTTTTTTTTTTCCTTTTTTTTTTTATTCATTAGCCCATGACATAATATTAATTTTCAAAAAATATATATATTATTTCAAATTCCGCTTGCTGAGTACTCTTCATTGTAGAATAAAATTGGCATCCCTATCACAATGGTCTCTGATTTTACCTTAATAGACCCTCCTCACGAGTAGATTTAGAGGAAAGATGACTTGATATCCCAGTGTGACGGCTGGGCAAACCAATCTATCAGCTTTCTACTGTCAAGTCCCGGCAGCAGGTCCTCCAAGGTCTTCTTAGACATGACTGACTGACCGCCTCCCCGTTCTTTCCATCTCCCTCACATGGAGAGACACACGCCGAGTGAGAAGGACACGAATAATATCTCCATAAAAAGGTACAAAACGTGCTGCTTGAAGGAGTGACACTAGACTCGTTATGCCTTTTTCTCTTCTTCTTCTTGTACCTCCATTTGCCCATACTAGGAAGAATCTATTTTAAGTGTGTGACCTTTACGAGATGCCTCATCTCTAGTGGAATGAGTGGAAGCAAGGGGTTATTAAGGAAAATAGCCGCTCCTTGTATGCTTGGGGTAAGACAACTACATGTAGCACACGCACGCACGCACACACACGCAAAAGTGCATCGGTATACACACTCACACAGATACACGTTCAATGTTAGAGAAGGAATATCTGCATGAATGCAAATCCTTTGCGGAAAAGAGGATATTTGCAGAGTAACCTGTTTTTTTTTTTTTTTTTTTTGTTTTTTTTTACCCTCTGTGATACAATTTGCGTGAACATATAACTTAAATGGCTGACGCTGCTCGGTTAATCATTGGCTTTTGATTCTCAGGGGGTTTTCTTACACTATAAAAGAAAAAAGAAAAAAAAGTAAACCCTGCCCGGCACAGTTCCTATGACAACACTCCTATAGAAACTGTACATAATCACTCTCCACTCCCTCCACACACACGCGCGCGCGCGCACGCACACTATATCCAATACACAAAAAGACAACTGCAAAAGCTTCCCAGCTGAAGCAGTATAAGTACTTATCATGCTAGGTTGAGCCGCACAGCTGTTGACTGGTAAGCCTGCCAAAATGCCCCGGCGCCTTTTCCCTTGGACCAAAATCAAATCCCCAATTTGTTTATGTTATTATGTTAATAAAGGGTAGCATTTCCATATGAATATCAATATTTCAGTAGGAAGCGAGGCATTACTGCGAACACAGTGGAATCGCTGGCAAAGGAGGACCGCCTAATATGAACGGGGCTCCATTTGGAGTGTAATTTCACTCATCTGATTTTCTCCTCCCCGGATGATGTGAAAAGGAGGTATTTTTAGAGCCCAGGTGCTTATCCTCTTTGTGGGGCTGGAGGCTAATGTTGAATGAACACATCAATCTTCGGCGTTTCAGGAGTGAGAGGGGAGCGGCGGCGGCGGTGGCACCGGCTCAGTGGCAGCGGGTTCCCTGCCAACTCCGTGATTCTAAAGCTTTCTGTTTTTCTATTGAGATGGTTTTGGTCCAGCCACAGGGTGTTATTGACTTCTCCGTGTGACTCATTCAAGTCACTTGACTGATGGCAAGTTTGACTGATATCTGGTATAAATAACACTGGAGCTACAAAGCTACAGACAAAGCCGTGCTTCCTATCTCTCACACATGGATGACACATTCTTGGAGTATTTATATATACAGTATATATATATATATATTTATATAAAAAATCCCAGCCAGCAACATAATAAAAAAAAAAAGAAATATTTCAACACAGGGTTACCTAAGTGCTTGGCAATGTACTGATCCAAATGCAAATAGTTGATCCATCACACCACCACCACCACGTGATGAGTCATCACTCTTCCAGCGGCCTAAATCACCGGGCAGGTGGGTCAGTGATCATTAATTGTTGTCTAATGCATCGTGGGCATGAAATAGCCACCATTTAAAGGGGGTGTGCATGAGATTTCTGAGTTATGTTGTGTTGTTAAAGCCTGGTGGGCTGGTGTGACGTCCAATCAGTCACTCCTTGCTTGGTGTAGATTATTCTATTAGCCACCCTGTGTGTGCACATGATTGAAAGGTCTCCGGAGAATCTCTTGACCGGACTCCTGTGCACCTACGCAGTGGTTCCTTATTACTCTGGCTGTGTTTCGTGATGAATATCAAACAAATGCGTGACTACATTCAAATGTGGCCAATTCAAACGTCGCCCCACTGAATTGGAACAACAATTACTCACCCCCTTTCCAATGGCCAAAGTATTTTTCTGCAATGCTTCACCACATCAGCAAACAGAAAGGCCAGTACCGGCCTACCTATTAAGTACATACTATTAATAATATATGTTGCATCCAGCCTGCATTCAATCTGGAAACAGTTTTCAGTTCAGCACAAGGCTTGATGAAAAGGAAACAAGTGGGCGGAGTCATCGTGGATCAAATAATGGATGACAAACACATATTTCCCCCATCATCCACCATACAGTCAAACAGGGGGTAGAAAAATATGTTCAAATGATAAAGAGTGCTATAACAGGAGAGTGCGTTTCTATAATACAGTCTGACTACCCAATGTAAACTTCATTATTTATCCGGCCATTTCGAGTCTACTCCATTATGTTCCGCTGCGACACTATGGGCATTAGACTATTTAATGCAGACCAGGATACAAGTGATGCCAGCTGTCATCAGCAGGTATTTTGCATTTAACAACCGGCGGCTCATGAAAGCAGATCAATACGCCAGAAAGCCCACCTGCACCATGGTGGATGGCGTGAAAACATCACCCCTGGCCTTGTTGTCAGCGACGTGTCAATAGTCGGGAATAATGCATCCCTCAACTCAATTGGCCGAACGCGGTTTGCTGGAAAAGCAAATGCCATCATCTCAATGCTCATTGCTTCCATCTGCGGCAATTTGATTGATTAGCCAGTGTGCCGAGAGGTGGCCCGGGAGCTGCGGCGCAGTGGAAGCTCTCTGTGGCGGCCTTTTGTCGGCCATCGATTGATTTATAAGTGGGACCGCATTTTGAGGACTTCGACGGACTATTGATTTGTCAATGTCCATTTCAGTTGATGTTGTCGCAGGGCGACCGCAGTGCTGTCTGCCTCGCATCATTTTTCCATTTCATTATTTCGATTATTTCTGAACTTATATCTGGATCTTGAAATCTTTTTTTTTTTCTTTTTTTTCTCCACCCCTTAAGTAGCCGTAGTGATAATATAAGCTCCCCGCGATGGGTTGAGCGTGTCTTTTACATGCAAATGTGCACAGATGAGCCCTGAAATAAAGTAAAACCAATGTAGAATGCAACGGTATTCCTTTTTCTACAAGAAGATTATGAATACAAGGGAAGAATGATAAAATACACCATGCAATGCCTCCTTGAAAAAGGAAAGTAACACCACACTCGTTTCTGTGGCCTGCAGACATCTGGCAAGAGAACTAATTTACCGACCTGCGTGTCTTCGATTGTGCAAGGCAGAATGAGCACAAATCAAGCTCACAAATCAATAAATACGGGTAGGGTGCGTCCCGTGACGCCGCATCGTTTTGGACACAGCCAATAGAGACATCCCGGGCCTCGGCTTCACCTGGCGCGGAAAAACATCTCAATCATCCACACCGCAATGGGATAAAGACCCCCACTGTGGGCCTTACACTTCACAAATGTGAACAATTCCCCTTGAACAAAATTGTCAATAATGAAAGTAAATGATGAATGGGTACCTCAGAGATCAATATTTCTTAGGGGTGCCATACGGCCCTTCTGCTGGTTAAAGTGCGCCTTCGACACTTGGTAGCCGTAACAAATGAGACAAATTGCAGTAATGGGAGTATACTAGGCTCGGCTATTTGGATATACACACACTTATCTTAACCATTCTGGATGTGATCCCATTCATTCTGCTCAAAGTTGACCAATCCAGCTCTCATTGAGGAAAATCACAATTTTGAAGCAAACTAATAATGAATAAAGCTGGAGGTGGCGTGAAGGGTGTGTTCATTCATCGGCTTCATTTTGAATTTTATTTGTTTTGCGGACACATTGTGTGATCTTTGAGTTAATCCAGCCGCTACTTCATTTGGGGGGAAACAGTTAAGAAAAAGGCAAAGAAAGGGCACATCCACAAGGAGTACGTCGACCCTCCTCCCCACACACACACGTACACACACATAGACACACACACACACACTTGCCACCCTCCAATCTCTGCGTGTTGTTGTTTCAAGGCTTAAATCTGGACCATATGCCCGGTGAATCCATGCGCGAGGTCACCTTGAAAGTATTAGGCTTTAATATGATTGACCGTGCAGTCTTAGCAAAGGATTAATGTGATGTCCGTATGCTCCCTGAAAATGGGAGAAGTCAACATTACGCTTCTAGGGATGAAGCAGAGGTGAAATAGCAACCGAAAGAAGAAAAAAAAAAAGGGCGGGGGGGTTACCTGATTGACGAGAATATAAAGGCTGGACTGTTTAGGAATGTGGCTGTAATGAGTAAAAATGGACGAGTCGGTCATTCTGTCAAACCAGAGGATGAAGATTCTATTAGCCTGAAAAATACTGAGGTGAATGTGATGAGCTGAAAGACTCAATAATCCCCGCCCCCCCCGCCGCCCCCCGCCCCCGCAAATGGGCTTTATAAATGTTATCTGCTTTGCAATGCCTCGATGGGGCGATGAAATTAATCTCTGACTAAAATATTGACAGTCCACCTAGCAAATGAGGTGAAGCAATCCGGCAATAAAGTAAAAAAAAAAAAAAATCAAAAAAGAAAAGAAAGCACTGTAGATAAGCACAATCATCAATGGGAGAGCCTCACCCCGGGTTGAGCTGTGGTGCGTGGGAGCTAAGTTTGATCAACTTCATTACGGGTGAATCACTGGATATTTCCGAGTAATTCAGCTGAAATAGCTTGACCTTGAAGCTTGACCCTCACGGAGGAGGAAGAATGGCCTTGATTGAAATATCATTAAGTAACTGTAATTCAATTAAGCCTTTCTTACTTTCAATTTAAGAAAAGTAATTTGACTACTAACATTGACTTGTATATTATAATATTACATTGCACCCCCCGCCCCCCCCGTGCTATGGTCTCTGCACTTAAGACGCCACAAACCATTCTGAGCATGTAACACTATAGCAGTTATTATAATTCCACTGGATAGACCCTAATCCTTGACAATGGCAGTAGCACCTATATTATACAGTATACCACGGTGACCTTCCGTATTCACCTTCCAGGGTTTAAAGGAATAATGCAAAACATGCAAACGTTAATCTTTTCTGCTACGTTTCAATTCGCTGCAGGACCCTGGGGGAATGTCACAAAGGCACAGTGGAAATGCCTCTTGCGTCTACCTGCTGGCAACTATGGAAACGGGGAAATAATATAATAAAACATTCATCACTCATTCTGTAGCGCTGAGGTTGAGGAAAAAGGGAAATATAGAGAGCACGGGAAAGAACAGGAGCGCAAGAAAATCAGGTGCTAAACAGAAAGTGACAGCGCCCTTTCATGTGGAAAAATAGTACTAATTTATTTCCCACACAGTAAGCCCTCTTGTTTGCAATATTCATGTCACCTCGCACAATGAAAGGAGGACAACCCCTGTTTCTGGTGCGGCACTAAGAATAGCTGAAGCCCCTTTTCTTTTCTTTTTTTTTTTGTTTATTTATTTTTTTTGGGGGGGGGGAACTCCACTCTAAACTGACCCAGATAGCAACAACACAAAGCCGAAGTCTGGAGGGGCAAACACAACAGTCCGCACAGCGGAGAGCGGGAAAAAAAAAAAAGAAGGCTCTAAAAATTGTTCTCCTGACAAAAAGTTAGTTGAGAAGTAGGCAGGGGAGAAAAAAAACGGGGAATGAATATTTTAGGACGCACGCCCTCTCTCTTGGAGGAGAGAGACGAGTAAGATTGAGAATAAAAACAAGCGGTTCGACACTTCAAATTGTCGACTTGCAAAAAGGGGATTTTTTTATTTTTTTTTTGGCTTATTTATTTTTTTTAGGAGCACACCAGCAGGCAGCACCGGTCGAACGCTGATTCTGTGTACATTTCTCCGCCCGCCTGGCGGAGTGCACCATCAGCTTATTGGGGTAATCATCTGAAGATGAGGAAAACACAACAATACGGCAACCGGGGGCCGATTTTCCCCGACATTGTAACAACACCTGCAGTTGTTGCAGTTCTATTTCCAGCGCGCCTTTCTTGGTTGCGCTGAGCTAAGTGCTGCAGTAAGCTATAGTGTACGCTGGGTCACAGCGGCCTATGTTTATTTATTTTTTTTAGGAGCACACCAGCAGGCAGCACCGGTCGAACGCTGATTCTGTGTACATTTCTCCGCCCGCCTGGCGGAGTGCACCATCAGCTTATTGGGGTAATCATCTGAAGATGAGGAAAACACAACAATACGGCAACCGGGGGCCGATTTTCCCCGACATTGTAACAACACCTGCAGTTGTTGCAGTTCTATTTCCAGCGCGCCTTTCTTGGTTGCGCTGAGCTAAGTGCTGCAGTAAGCTATAGTGTACGCTGGGTCACAGCGGCCTATTCAAGGCAACCCCAGGGAGGGTTTTAACACGGACAATAGCCCCCACCTGAGACTTTGCAGACACTTTCAAATCTACTGATCAATTCTAATACTTGCAAAGTGCCCATGTGTGTGCTCACGCGCTCTCTCTCCGAAACATCCACCCCGATAGACCCCCACCAATACGCTCATTCTGCGGCGCCCATCGCATGCCCGAGGCAGATTTGCATCATTTTCTAACTCTCAACGCCAAGACTCAAAATGCTCATGTGCGCCGCAATATGCCGTTTGTCCTGGCGCCTCGCCGGCCCCGCAGCTCCGCTCCAGCGTGGCCTACGGTGTCCAGACTGTCAACCCCACTCCGCTCTCCTTCCCCCTCCGCGGTCTCCCGACTCTGACCCCGCCATGATGACACGGCTCCAGAAGAGATTATAGACCCTGATAGTCCGCCGCGCCAGCATTATGCACACGCCGCCCTTTAACTAAGATGCACAGGCTCGCTGCCAGCTCTGTCCGGCCCAATCACATCCGCCCTAATCACGTCTGCGCGGGAGAAATAACAATAAACAGCCCGAGACACATAGGGCAAGTATATATGTATATAGGTGAGGTATAGAGATGGACAAACGCCGTGATGTCTGACTGCGGTCAGAGACTTATACGAAAATTCCAACGCACTAACATGCAAAAAAAAAAAAAAGAAAAAAAGAAAGAGGTAGAGTCATAAAAACATAGAAGTCAATAATGCATCGCATTATACCCAGGAGGCTTCGAAGGACTGAAATCAATACCAATGATTTTTAAGTAAAGTTTCCAATCAGTGCCATCCTGTTGGAAGGAGACAACTAAATATTATTTCCCACCAACGGAAATACGACGAGAAAGACACATTTCCATGACATATAATCACAACTTTACTCACAACGCCCTTCGTCTGTCACAGTCCTTTCATTAATAGCTAGATATTTTGGAAGATGATTGACTGTTTCTCCAATTGGGGGGAAAAAGAAGTAAATGGGCACAACCCTGGAGCTGCGTATGTTGCAATTTATCAAATTGTTTGTTTTTTTATAGAATGACCCACACTGGCTGTGAGCCTGTGCCCTATTCTAGTACCACCCATGTCAAACTAAGCCAGTTAAGTCATAAGATGATTGTTTTTGCCCAATTGAGTTCATTAATACTGGAGGGACTGCGGGAGAATACAACTGAACTGCTCTATTCTTGGCATTTTTCTCTGTGCGTCATTGCACAAGCAAAAGAGCTGAGCGAGACACAGGGAAGAAAGAGAGAGAGAGAGAGAGAGAGAGAGTGAGGGTGTGTATGTTTTCATCCAAAGAGCCTCTGCCCAGAAGGCAACAACTCAAACCTGCTGCTGTCACACAAAAACAATGAGCCCGGATTTGATGAACTGACAATCTCACAGAGCTCGCGGATCTGCATTCAAAATACCAGAGATGATTACCGCAACGTCTTTTTTCCGGGGACACAATGGGTCGTGACACAGACGAGGAAGGAAATAAAGACTGGTGTGCACATAAAGGAACAGAATCTGGTGTGACGTGGTAATTACATAATGGCTACACAAATCACTGCGTTGGGCCCGTGCAAATGTGCACAGAGGCAACTTGTGCCGCCGCCGCCAAAGTCCTTGGCCCCAGCAGCAGTCTCAGGAGGAGACAATGATCAAGAAATGGAAACAACACGTGGACCGATTCCACCATCTTGGCAGGCTGGTAATTAAATATCAGCTCTTGGCACCAAAGTATGTAAATGCTGCTTCCGTCCCATTCACCCGAGCCAACCCCCCCCCCCCGCCCCTACAACATAGATCAGCAGAGAAGGCCCCGCCAGGTCCCATTTGGAGCAAAAGATATTATTAACCTCTTTTTTTATCTTTTATAAAAGAGGTTCAGATAAGAGGCCCCCCACTTTCAGGCCCTCGGCTTAACTGGCTCAACGGCTGATGCTTATGTTTGGTACAGCAACAGGGAGGGGAAGAGGGAGAGTGGGGGGAAAGAAAGCAGGGGGGCTGGGGTACAGATGCAATAAGTCAGGATGCGCGCTGTGTGGGTGGCTATGTAACAGGATCTGGGGTAAAGAATAGGGATGGGCCCATAAATAGCGAGGGGCTCATAACTCTGAAGATGTCAGAGGCCAAATGGATATTTTTCTATTGGCAGCGATAAGGCATGTGGGCAACACACGGTCAGGGGCTTATTAAATTCCCCATAAAGCCTATCATTGTGTGACAGAGCAGAAGCCGCTCTGTTTAACATGCCACTTTATGGATGCACGGCTATTGTTCTGGTGCAGGCTCACTCACGATGGAAGGGCTGCGGCGTTATTAATGATCGCACACCATCAAACACATTACACTGTGATGGAATGCTTATCGACACCGAGTCAAACGTGCGGTTAAGAGACTCAAACACATTTCTAACTTGGTCAATTTTAGGAAGTTATTTTATTTATTTATGGTTGTTTCGATTGATTGTTTTTGTGTTTTTTTTGAATATTTATAACAAATAAAATGACCCTCACCCATCATCACTGAAAAGCAGGGCCAGCTCTTCCTGATGTATCCAGTTTTAATACGGGCCAGAGAAAAATAATAAAATAGGTTTTCTGTGTTTCTATTCTTTCTAAGTCTCTGGCAGTGAAAGGTTTGTATCAGACCCGAGAGAAAACTACTCACTGGGGTTCACGCATACACACCAGCAGGCATTTTAGACGATTTGTACTGTGTCTCGAGCTGAGGAGGCCCCCTGTCACCGGCGAGGAGGGATTTATCAATCACATAGACTCGGGCTGCAGCTTTTGCTCACTTAGACCGCCCGAGCTTTATTTTTTGGGTGGGGGGAAATGGTGAAAGAAGTGATGAAGAGACCAGGGGAGTAAATGGGGACGTAAGAGAAATATCTGGGAAATATTTGGAGATAAGGGGGGGGGGGGGGGCTGCAGGAGAGGAAGAACGATAGCAGGGGAGATGTTTGAGGGAAGAATGAAACGGTGGAAAGAACATAACACCTAAACAGCCTGAGAGGAGAATGATCAAAGAAGCAATTGGTGGTTCAGTACAACACAGTCCTCCAGATGCTGTCATTCTGAGACATAAGCCAATTAATGTGGGGGTAGATGTAGTCAACGTGCAATGCAACGCATGCAGGATCCCACTACAGATGTGAAAACATCACATCATTAATGCTGAGTGCTACTCTGTGTCAATGTCAGCCACGACTGAGATCCAATTAATGATGTCTCTGTCGTGCACGTTGTACGCAAAATGATGAACTGAGAAAAGCATTGAACACGTATGGAGCAGACAACTCTGCGGCGGGTGCGCTGCCGACAACATTCGGCGGTCAAGTCACGTTAAAAAAATAATAAAAAATCAATTGCCTGCCTTAAAATTACCATTTGGGAAATCTGATAATAAGAATAATCCTCCTTTGCTGAAAAGAGACACCACGAGCCTCCGTTCCTAATTGAATAATCTTTGATTCACAACACTCCTCCATTGACTCCCTCTATCTCCACCTGCTCAATGTCTATTGAAGCAAAGAGGCCCAAATAGCGGAAGATAATAAGTTTAGATCACCGAAAGCGCCAATGTTTGCATCCCACCACCCCCCCGCCCCCCAGCCCCCAACTTCTGTCCAAAAGATAAAAGGGAAATGTTCAGACACATTAGTGATTATTTGCTAATGACTGATCAAATAAAACACGCCGCCACTAGTAAGTACCGCTCTAATGAACTCTGACAAACACAGGGCGATCAATAAGCCGGTGCTCGGCATCTGGTAAGTCTGAGATGCACTTAAAAAAAAAAAAACACGGGGCACTTTGAAATAACAGACGGATGCGAGGCTCGATCTATGAAACACAGAGAGAGAGCGAAAGACAGAAATGTTTTTCAGTCGGATCGGAGTGCTCCTTTCAGAGACTTACACTTTTGCGCCGAGATGCACTTTCTAATGTCACCAACCACCTCGTATACAGAATAAATGCACCGTCTCTGGATTCTGTCTCCTCTGCCTTGCCGCTTTCTGTCTCACCAACGTAAGGACATTGATTTAGGTGGAAAAGAGGTAGAGGGTGCAAAACGGCAGGGAAAAAAAAAGAAACGCACAACAGTCTAATCAGTCACTAAAAACGAGGCTCATCGCTGACGGTGCATTCACCTCGGGAATATGTCAGGCCTATTCATGCACACACGCACACACACATATTGTGTCTCGCATTGTACGCCGCAGTGAATGTCCCCTGCCGAAGACGGCGGTGGATAAAGGCCTTCAAGGACAGATTACGCAAGCGGCTCCTGACTTCATCACTGAAACTCTCAACAGCTCTGGGAGGTGAAAATAGTTCACGGCCAGGCACTATCAAAATGATAACTTCTGAACTGAGCAGATTCTCACAAGTTTTATCACTTGTGCGACTGTGGCCCGTGTCCCTGGCCGCCTGTGTTCGGTGGGCTGGCAACATCTCCGCAATAGTACGCGCTTGCAGCTCCATTGACTTCAGATTGGCGAATATGTATAGGAGCCAGTCTTGAATAATGTATTGGAATCAGATACGGTACATTCACTGGTGGGGCTCCCATTGTCACGCACAGACGCGCATCTTGGATGTGAATCCAGAAGCTCAGATGAAAAAATAAATAAAAATCCCAGCTGTGGGAGCTAAGGGGGGATTTGTAGGGGTCGCCTGAATGCATGCATTTTTTTTTTCAAACTAAATAGGGAGCCACAGGTGAGGATGGAGGGATGAATGAGGATGGTGGGATGGAGTATTATGAATGGTTATATGGTTACACACCTGGCTGGATAGATATTAAGAGTCTATATTTAATGTGTTATTTTCCTCTTAAAACATCCAGATAGCATGATCCTGTCATTTTATAAATTTAAACATGTAGTAAATGAATACGCTCTCAGGCCCAATCATATTTATTATGAGGGCAGTCAAATACATTTTAATTAAAAAATGAGAAACTCCTGTAATGAAATGTTGGCCCGTCAGCTTATTTGAAAAAGGGTCACTATACCTCAAAATGGTCAACGTGGAGAAGAGGAGGGGCTGGTTTGGAAACGGAGGAGGGGGTGAGGAAACCGCTCATCGCCACGGGTCCATGGAGTAGAGAGACGTGGTTTTGCTCCACACAGCATCTACAATGTAAAAAAAATATATATATATATGCACGATTAGTTACAAATGGGCATTTCTCAGTGTGTAAATAAATGGCTTAAATGTTTCATTATCGGTTTGATTGACATCCCGATAGGCAAGACATTACACGCATAATGAAATTCTAAGGTCGAAATTGTGACACCGTCATCTCACAACATTTTAATGAATGTGTATCCTATCAAAGAAACACAATGCAGCCGGGATATCAAACTTTATTACTTTTTAAACTGGATGAAATGAGAAATAGTTAATGCGCTCGTCAGTTTTCCCCGATCCTCCGTGTGTACACGTGTGTGTGTGTGAGAGACGTAAAGTGTGGACGAGGCGAAATCATAGGCCCATATGCAAATGGGGAGAGAATGCTAGCGACCTCCGACGGGCACCGAGGTCTGTGGTTACCGAGGGACGTATTTGAAATGATAAAGCCACAGGGGGGGACTGTGACCTGCTTTGAGCAGAAGGCCACAAATGAAATGTAATTGGAAAAAATATCCAATGGGAGTGAACAGTGGCCGTGGCCGAGTACGGCACACACACATAAACAAACATGTACCTCCGCCGTGCGTGTAAACGACGTCAGGACGTACCAGGCTTTGTTTGATTTCAGTTGACAGGGTCTACTTTTGCTCTCCTGATCCAAAAACGCCTTTTCCACTGTGCCCCCCCTTTCAGACCCCCCCCCAGCATTCGCCAATGTTTTTTTAGAAGGTAGCAATAGTCAAAACCAGGTACAACTGTCTTCGGGCTGCCTCCAAGCCTTGCCGAGGGGGGGGGGGGGGGGGCGCCTGCTCCCCCTCACCCCGTTGGCATGAACCGGTGTATCTCTTTTTAATGAGCCTCTCTGTGTTACAGGCCTCCAGGCCGGTGGCTGGAAGGGATGATTCCCCCCCCCCCCCCCCCCCCCCCCCCCCCCCCCCCCCCCCCCCCCCCCCATCCCCCCCCCCAGAGACCCGGCCATGACATATGCGCCGCTTTCGGAGGCAAGCAATGACACAATTCACCGGGTATCGACACGGCGCCGCTGAACCCACCAACCGCACACCACATGTATATTCCATTCAATCCGGCAAAAGGTGTTTGAGTACATCTTGCATTCATCCGCCCCACTTGCTCCAGGGATTCTACGCAAACGCGCGGCATACATTACATCCCCCGTCTATTCGGAAATGCAAACACTTCCTGGTAAGCCTCTTTTTATCTGGGACTTTAAGATTCCACGCCAGTAATTGAACGGCAAGTTTTGGGCGCCAGTCTTCTGCTTCAGCCATAGATTAGAGGTCCAACCTCAATCTGTCAGGTTTGTGTCCAATCCATATTCATTTCTCTTCCCCATATCGCACACATATAGTAGGCTAAACCCCAAGGTGGTACTGCTCTTTTATATATTATAGGGGTCTTTAAGTAGTGAGTGCATGAATTATTAACCAAATTTCATACGGTGCTCTGAGGGTTTGAGAGCACTGTATGGCGTTAAGCTGCAGATGTCTTTTAAAGCAAGAATATGTAACCTTAAAAAGAGGAAACATTATTCCTCTTTTTTTTTTTTAAATCACTCCTAAGAAATAAATGGCACCGCTCCTTTCGGTGAACGCACCCCAGGGTTTTGCTGCAACAGCCCTATTTGCTCTTGTAAAATAAGTAACTTATGGTGGGGAATATGACATAATGTCCTCTAATTTAGAGAGGAGATTTCAATGTGTCTCATGTTAATGGACTATTTTGCCAAGTTCATTCCACTTCCTCAGCTGTTGCCACGATTTTCGTGCCTGCCATACAAACCATGGAAATGTCCACGCGTGACATGAGAAAACAGAGCCTAAGCAATGACTGCTTTTATACGGCATTACTGGCATTATATAAAAAGTATGAATAAGTGTACAAGCCGAGGTCTAACATGTCATAACAGTTCCAGAAGGAAGACGATATTTTGATTGCTGTGATTGGGCAGCCCGGTGCATCAGTGGGATGGACGTACACTGCCGAATATGGGCATCATAAATGGCTCGGCAAAAGCTATAATTAAGCTGGCTGGTGCTGCGGCACTGAGTACACAAAATAATATGTAATTGTGCTGCACACCCGGCAGTGAGCAATAGCGTCTCAATATGAAGCAGTGATGATCTGACACTGGGGTAGGCAAAATATATGGATTGGCTGCTCTGCAAGGCAGCTCGTCATTAGCACAGAGCAGATCATATCAACGGTTGCGAATTAACGAGAATTCCCCGAGCATCTACTGTACGTCTGGGAGAATTCAACTTGACTGGTGTGTGGTGGAAAGGATCCGAGTCTGCCTGAAAAGACTTTTTCCCATTTCATCAACCGCTCACATCCGTTTCACAGGTCACTTATCCATGCATCCTCTACAGTGCCCATCGCACGGAGACAAGCGACCTTTCACAGGCCCTGACTCACAAACTCCACACATAAATGCCCTGTACGACAAGGTGGTGCATCAGCAACCTTCTCCCTGTGATTACATAGCAAGTAAGCAGGACCTTATCGTTCACCGGAACTAATGACATCTTTAAGTGTCAGTGAAAAAGTAAAAAAAAAAAGTTTTCAAGGTGGATATTAATGAGATGTGTGTCGAACAAGCTTGTTATCTCCGCTTGGTTTGCGGGCTGGAAGACATCCGACAGGCTAGGACATAAAATAATTATGCAGCTAATCACCCAGCAAAGGCCATGAGTCACTCATCAGAGTCCGACCAACACACAATCACAGCCTGTTGGCCACATTCGGTGACTCACACACACACACACACACTGGAGAAAGTCCACGAGCCTTTGAAAATGTTATCTTCTATTTTTGAGGGTGAGAATTTAAAAGGTGAACCTTAACGGACCCGGCATTACAGGGAAAGTGGTGACTTTGCCGTACTTGGCTGGAAGGCTGTGGGACAAGGTCCGATTTGTTAAGAGCCCAATTTTGTGTTGATTTGTTGATATCTCTGAGTGCAGGACTTTGTTTTTGTTTTGTTTGTTTAAGAGCACCATGGCAAGCAGCGGGTTGAGAGGAAACTCATCAATTTCAAGAGAAGATGGCTGCTCTGTTGTGGTGCCGGGCAGGTAGCACCCAGTGGGTTTTTTCCAGGTTTCTGACTGAAGTCAGGTCCCCGCTGTGGTCCGATTTTATAAGCTGTGAGTACGACCATAATGTACCACTGCGGCGAGCTTAAAAAAAAACAAACAATTAAGGAACACAATTTTTTAAAGATATACTACATCTGTTGAAATACAATTGTAATGACATTTAGTCCATTTCTATTACTATTGAGATCATGAATCAAGGAAATGACTGAGTAATTTGTTGATATTTGGATGTTTTTATACTACGGAGGGGGAACCACTATTTTTACTTAGTATGAACAATGATAATTGCTATGGCAACAGAGAGCTACGGTATGAAATACACCCTCTGCTACACATAGCCATTCCACCTGGTTGGGATCAAGTCACAGCATAATGTAGTGTTAACTCACTCTACTGCCATTCAATCTTGTTAGTGAGAACGCAACGGGCCTGAAGGAGGTCTACTTTGAATATTTGACGGCCAGAGAGCCGACGGGCCCAGACAACAAATAGGATTACACGGTCTGGAGCCACGGCAAAAACACGGGAGCAAGAACTGCGTTGCGGTTAAACACGCCATTATGCATCACAACACGAGGTGATTATAAATCACTGAAGCAGCGGCGAGAGGTGCCAAAGTGATTGTCAATGACAACTTCAACATCCCAGACTTCCAACACAGCTCAGATAACACCAGGATTCTGGAACTGGCATCAAGAGAATGTAAAAAATATCATTTACTTTTGAAATGATTGGAATTAATATTAATGCACCTACAGGGTAATATAGAAAGGAGACGGAAGTGCTCATTAAGCTCTACATTGAAAAGTTGGAGGTAAAAAATTATATGAAGTAAAAAGAAGATTTATAGGAACATAAGGCTCCTTCCGCAAGGCAGACTCATAGGAGGAAAAGTCCTTCCTATTTTCTCAGTCCCCCCCCCCCCCCCCCCCCCCCAGAAAGAATGAATCTATTGTAACTTGATTTTTTTCAATTTCGGGCACACACAATTTCATGATTCCATATGCTCAGCTGAGGGAGAAAAGCCGCGAGAATGCCAGCATCTGCAGAAAAAAAATAGGGTACACTCTTGGCACACTGTATCGAATTATGAATAAATAAACCAACATGCTGTTAGCCGGAGGATAAAACACACACTATTAGCTTTCTCCCTCCCCCCCCAAAAAAAAAGCCGAAAAAAACCCCCCCCCCCCAAAAAAAAAGCTGAAAAAAAATCACCATGGCCTGAAACAGATGGTGGAAGTGTCCTCTGTATGTCAGGTCTGTCCAGCTCTCACAACCTTTGGCTTGGGCCGGAACTTCTCACAAACCCCGCCTGCACATGCAGCGCAAACATACACATACGCACGAGTACCTCTTCCTCTCTCGTGCGCCCACTTCCTCCCTTTCACTGTCCATCTATTCTGTTTTTCTTCAGTGTGTTCCAGGGCCAAAAAAAAAAAAAAGCCCCCAATAAATATTAATGTCGACACCCATGTGGCGGGGCAGGACTTACTCACAGCCAAATGATCCTCACACGGAATAATGAAGCCGCTGGGATCCAGGTGACAGGGGGACGGAGGGAGGCTCGTGTAGCGCGCCACCGCCGTGTCAGGTAGGTTTCATCCATAATTTAGCAGGCGGGGAAAGAAGATTGGAGATATAGGCGGAGACGTGAGGAATTAGCCCCCGTAACCCGGGAAACGACCTGGAAATGGGGCGAAGCAGATGTAATGAAAAAGTAAGCCCGGAGAGATTTAGTTGCACAAGCAGCTCGGCAGGCACGTTTTTGGATTGTGCGGTAGATGCCATTAAGTTGCGTAGGCATATGAGGGGTACAGGTGCGGGAGGCATTCCAATGTTCTGCTCAATTGTCAATTCGGCAATATCACGTCTAACACACAGGGCATTCCGAACGCAGCGATGATCACCAGCACACATCTGTCCTCCACAGGAAATCCCCTCAAACCATGCACAGGTGCCCGACTACGAGTGTCCCCCGGTAGACGCGTACAAACAAGACGAATGGCGGCGCACAGCCGGCCACCGCCTCACATTTTTCCGCGGCTCAATCGGCCGCACGCGGTGCCGCGACACGCGGGGGACAAATCAGGCGAGGGCAGGAAACAACATGGCTATTGATCCAGGCGACCCCTGAACTGTTTATTCTGACCTCGCTATAATCACACTGCCGCAGCCCCACAAGCGTGTGGGTCAACACAAAGCGGTAGATCCGGTGGCCTGACGCTTTGCTTCCCGCTTGTAGCCAATTCATGGATTCAAGTCGGAAAAAAAAAATGTCGCCGTTCTGAATCCGCGAGGTCAATTGAATTATTTATTCAGGTACTTATTTCGGCAGTACGTACTGTGCATGGCGCCCCTGTACGCATGACGCACTTTCAAAGATTAAACAACCCCCGACGTTAATACTCATGCCGTACTTTTGCATAAGCACCAACAACACAACTGGATAGCGAGATAAGTCAACCGCAAGGGCAACTGTAGATCCCGCAACAGGGACAGGGACATGAGTCCCATGTGGGTTGCCTCCAACTCCAGTCTATCTAAATGAATAATGTAACATGTAAAGGATTCAACTTCAATTCGTCTAAGAATGCCTCGAACTGACAGATGTAAAAGGGGGGTGTGTGTGTTTGTGTGTGTGTGTGTGTGTGTGTTAAATGTGTAAATAACTTACTGGTTAAGCGGGCCGGGAACACGGTTCTTTATTTGTTTGTGTGCAGATGTTTGTGTATGTGAATCCAAACGTTGGTTATTTGCACATGCTAATTGCTGTGAAAATGTATATGTGCATATTCATAACACCTATTCTCTCTGCGTGCACACATGCGGGTTGCCTTTCAAGTGTGCTTCTTTTGATGCACAATACATCTATGTTGTTATGCACATGTGTGTTTTTGCCCTTGAATCAGTAACGCTTGCCAATACAGCCCATGGTCACAACTGTGCGTGTGTGTGTGTGTGTGTGGGGAGGGGGGGGGGCACAGTCACACCAAGGCCAAGGGCCAAGGAGGGGCCAGATTGATCAGAAGCCCCTTCCCCAGGAGAGCCACTGGCTGTCATCGTGCCACGTCCTTGCTGTCCAACAGCCTCCTCTGCTGTCTCTCACACACACACACACAAACACACATGCACACACACACACGGCTTACACAAACCCAGAATTTACTAGTCTGGAAGACTCAGCAGTTTCTCCTCAGCTGGACTTAGCACCAGCGAGAGTCGAAAGCCACAACTGTGTCGGACGTGGTCATCGCAGCGGGACGCAAAAGCGCGACGCGGCATTCAAAGGCGAACGGCGGCGTTTACATTTGACACCGTGACCTCAGGACTCTTAAAAGGCCACGAAAAGCAGTGAAACACAAAGGCTTGCGGCACCAGTGAAGACTTCAAAAAGGGCGGGAGGTGTCCCGCCAGAGTCAGAAATGTCACGGTCCAAGTACTTTTGTTCCGTCGGAGAAACATTTGAATAGCTCTCGTTGGGAAAAAAGGTTTGTTTTTTCACAGGAAGAGAAGGACGTGGGGTTTGGATAGAAAAGTGCAGACTTCCTCTCCGCCTATATTTCTTTTTATCAGAAGGTAATAACAAGAAGAATGGTTTCAATCCTTTACTTATTTTCCTCCCCGTTTTTTCTCTGAAGTGGAGGAAATCCAAAATGAAAAGAGAGGCTCCGATGGTTTAACCTCCGGCCCCGGCGCTGTACAGCAAATCCCGGCATCCTCTCGAATGGGGGGTCGAAGCCCGGGGATTTTAGATTTGCTGTTTTCCCCCGCTTCAGCAGCTTGTTTGGCGTTTTGTCCTTGGGAAGAATAAGCTTCCCCTGTGTGTGCCATGCGCAGCACGTGCGTCTGTGTGTGTCCAATTGCGTGTCCCTAAGTGTTTTAATGAGAGGTCCAGGAATCAAATCTGATCCGTCACCCGGGACGACACTAAAACATGATTGTTATTATAATGCAAAAATGAAGCCGAGCTCAGCATCGTCACATTATGTAAATCACCGAGGGGTTCAACGGGGGCTACGGCCGCGGTGAGAATCAGAAAATCACAGTTTCTATTTAGTTGGTGTTTTTTTGTTTTGTTTTTTTTTCACATTTCCAGTCAAGCCACAGGAGCTGAGAAAGCAGCCTGCAGGTTACGTTGTTCACTCCGTCCCTCCTCGCTGAGTCTCTAATGTGCAGCCTGCAGCTGTTTACAGATGTTGGGCTGATGTCAAGACACACACACACACAGCGGGGGGCAAATGAATTAGTGTGGAGACTCTATCTGTCCCGAAACCGATTGTTAAAGCGGACGCCCCTGCTCTACTTAATGGGTGCAGCTGTTACGTACCATACTGACTTATGGTACGTAACCTGTAATTATTATTTTTTTAACATTTCCAGGATTGCTCGATTTTTTTTTGTGTTGCTCCACAGCCGTAAACATATATATATATATATATATATATAAAAATGTTAATGTTAATTTTATGAAGTCCAGCTAAAGACAGAAAATAAACTTAAAGGGCGTAAAGGCCACTCTACGGCCCGCTCCTTTGGCAGGGTGACTTGTATCTACTCAGAGTGCATCCAAACGACACAACAAAGTGGGAGTCAGCCCCGGCGTTGAACGGATGGACGAGAGCAAAATTGGTGTGCTGCAGATACACTCCAAATGTCAGGTCTGGGAGGAAGAAGCCAAGAGCAACAGCATTGACAGAGCAACATCAGTTGAACCCAATTTTTGTGACTCAACCAGATATATCTGCTCCTTTACCTTCCGAGTGAGTGGAAGTATCTGCCACTCTCATTTTTAGAGGAGAGGAGGGAGGAAATGAGCCGTGCAAAAGAGGGATTTGGAAGACGGGTCGGTGTTTGTGCGCGCGCGCGTGTGTGTGTGTGTGTGAGTGAATGAGAGTTACAACTTGTGTATAGGAGATTCAGAGCCTCAGCGGGGACCAAAATGGCCGGACAAATGTGTAGGTTGAGTTTAACTTTGACACATGATCTTTTCATTATCTTTACTCTGCAATGTTGCACATGTGTCACGGCGTGTGAGGACAGTCCAAGAGTGTGATGTCATTCATGAGGCTCCGGCACCAGTAGCGTGAAACTCGGGCGTCACCCGTCACTCATGACGTCAGCCACGATACCGCCAGCGCGTCAATCACCGATTTTTTACCAGACTGGCGGCAGAGGGGGGGGGAGATGATGCGGGCAGTAACGCGCCGGAAGTTTGGGCGATGGTTTTTGAGCATCTGACAAAATACGGGAAGATGAATGACAAGACGATGCGGAAGATGGGGATTTTTTTTTCTTTTTCTTCTGTGTGTCAGGCAGAGAAGAGCAAGGAGTAAATCTGAGGGTGAGGAAGTGAGTGGGCACGTGTTGACATTTGACTGACGGCGGACTCCAGGGAATCGACCAAACGTCCGTAAATGGACACAGCGCGCGCGAGGACATTTTTCCGAAATACCAGGAGCGGACTCTGAAGCGGCTCGGAGCCGTGACACCCTTTTGACGATACCCCGCGGCACCCTCCGCTCCTTCACATGAATCAAAACTACCGGCAGCTATTGTCGTGCCTTCAAGCCGCTGCCTCTGTTTCGCACCAATGTCAAGGCTGCAAAAGACACGAGCTATTGATCACAGCCCCTCGACGTAGCTGCGGCTCTGTGTTGAAAGCGGGAGAGTGAGGAGGGGGAGTTGTCAGGAGTAAGAATGGAATGGCAAACATTGAAACGGGATGACAAGGAGGAATGGAGGTACGGGGGGGGGAATAAAGGAGATAGGGACTGTATGATTGGAAAATCTGATAAAGGCAGCCGGCTCCGAGCCCATGTTCTCCTCCTCCGAGCGGGCCTGAGGAAAACAAGCGCGCCGCCTCCCGCAGGGAATCCCTATTACAGCTGCCGGCCGTGGACGTGGACTTGACACCACAGACCCAGGGGAGGTGATTGGCTCCACTCTCCGCCAATCACCGTGAGCCGTCTCCCCTCCAGCCCGTCCACACCAATCATCTCCAAATACTGTCCTTTCCCCTGTTGCTTTATTTTGGCCCTTTTGCATCTTGTGTTCTCTCTTTTCTTCTCCTCCCTCTTTCACACACACACACTCACACATTCTCTCTCTCTCCATCTCCCAGAGCACACCGCGGGCCCCCGTACCTGATTTCTTTTCAACCCCCCTCCCCCTCGCAACCCTAGCTTTCACACCCTCATTCAAATCTCTTCCTCTTCCGCTCTCCCTCCTCCACTTTTTCATCTCTCCGTCACTGCACCTGCTGGTCCACTCACGTCAAGAAAAGATTCTATAGAGCTTCGTATTTGTTGCCAGGGAGAGAGAGAGAGAGAGAGTGAGAGAGAGAGAGAGAGAGGGCGGCTCACACAAGCGACCTGTTCATTCATGCCTTATTTCCAGCTATTCAAATAAAGCAGAATGGAGAACGTCATATGGTGCCAACTGAATTCAATACCTCTAAGGCACTACGCAAAGTCGAGGGCCTCCGCTTCCTGCTTCCCTCCTCGGTCAAGGTGTTCCTTCTCTCAACCGAACCGCAGGAGTCAGGGACAAAAGCCCATTCACCAAAGGTACGGCCACGCCACAGGTCCTGTTTAAAGGAGCGCTGCGGCAAAAAGAAAACGATGCACACGACACCACAAGGGAGGAAGCCAGTAGCAATAAACGTACTTTACGTCAATGAAGTCAAACAGTTTGAAGCTAAATACACTAAAATAAAAAAAAACCCACATAGAGACGCCACAGTGTGCTTTCAAAGAAACAGGGACCGCGCCACATAACCATACGCCGTCTTCCTTCCCTCGAAAGCGTAGTGAACCCTTCCCAACCAGCCGCAACATTCCACCAAAAACAACATTCCACACATGCATGTCATTCAGAGACCGAATCATGCTTATCCAATGAAGAGAAACTAGGACAGATAGACGGCCCTCAATATTTTTGCCCCCCCCCGCTGCGGTTTAATATATTCCACAGCGCCTGGCATAGAACCGCCGAGCTGCTCTCCATCACCGACAAATACAAGATTGAATTTTGGGGGGAGAGAAGGGGTTGGGGTAGAGAGATAGAGAGAAAGATTGAGAGAGACAGAGAGAGAGGGGGGGGGGGGTCATGAAACCAGTAAATCTGTGCATGCAGGTGTATCGGCACAGGGGATGTTTGATATCTTTTCATATGCCCGACTTCTGCAAATTCCTTCAGGGGACCCGTACGTGAGGACAGAACTTGAAAATTAAATAGTAGAAACCCCCTCTGACGACAACAAAGTCCATACTGCTGATATTCACTATTTATTTAATGCTTTCAAAGGTATTATGTTCTCGTCTCATTTCAAAGGGCTGCCACAGAGGCGCAAAGGGGATGCCTCTCCTCACTCATATCTGCCTTTTCAACCCACCGCCCCCACCCTTTCCTCTTTCTGGGATCATAAAGTGCCGCATGTGATGTAATGAATCGGTGGTTACAGTGCATATGGGATTGGGAGTGTGCTTGGCGACCTGACAAACACCCTGAAACATCCCCCACACACTGCGCGCTCTGCTCAATCTCTGCCCAAGCTGTGCCAAGAAAGAAATAGAAATGAGATCTTATCAAGCCTATCCCACCATACACCTGTGAACGCGCACACGCACACGCACGCACACACACACACACACGGTCATACACGTGTACACACTTTGGTTCCACATCATGGCGTGGCTTCTTCCATTATGGCTCCTTTTTTATTTGTTTCACAGAACTGCACTGAACCTGTGTGTGTGTGTGTGTGTCTGTGTGTGTGTGTGTGTGTATGTGGTGTTTCTGCTTCCCCACCAGCAGTGAGTGGAATCACACAGACTAATAGATCAAAATTCACCATAATAAAAAAAGTATTATGGATGTATGTGTCAAAATATGATCTGTGCCTTCTCTAACTCGCAGTCCTATAGTCAGAAAGCTGAGTCTTCAAAAACAGTGAAACTGGAGCTTTTTCGGTGTTGTTAAAAAGTCTACCCCACTTATACCCCCATGCACTTCAAATTGGAAGACCATTTGAAGAAGAAACGGAAACCAACAAAGACAGGGATACTGATTTTTTTTTTCTTAGAAAATCTAAGAGTAGAGTGGAAAATAAAACCCTGAAGGGTGCACCGAGAGCGGTCTACATTTATCTCATGTTGTGCATAGCTACTGCCGAAACTGTTTAACTTGGGTATATGAAACAACTGTGGTCAGGCGGTAAACAAAAGCATTCCAAAATGTTTAAGGAATAAAAAATAAAAAAAACAGCCTGAGCTGTATTTTTTTTTGGAAAAAAAAAACAAAAAAACACACAAACACATCACAACTAAAATATTACTAACAGCTTAAGATTATTCATCTTCTATAAAACGCCGCTCTCGGCGGAAAGAAATAATTTCCGGATTTAGAAAACGATATATCTAGCGAGAGTAGCTTCTATGGGCTTAGAAAGTATTACCATCGCCGTCAAAAACAAATTCAACAGGGCTTTAGTGGTGAGAGCTCTATTATACAATGGTGAATAGGGGAGTAAAAATGTCTGCTATCTCAGTGTAGGACACCACAGGCCGCCTAAGTTAAGTTGGCATTCATTTGGCACAATGGACTTTATCTCTAAGTAAGTTGTTGATAAATGCGAGAGCGATGACAGAGGTCACAAAGGTGGAGGTTGTGTAGAAATGCACATGTTGCGTGGCTGTTGTGCGCGCGCATGCGCGTGTCTTCAGCACCGGAGGAATCCGCACTGCATCTCATCAGTATTCTAAAGGAGTGCGTCCTGTTTCCATGATAACGCGTGGCCACCCATCTCCGTGATACAAGGCACGTGTGTGTCACATGCGCAAAACTGCGCACACACACACACACGGCGTGTGTGCATGATGGCGGAAAGAAACGCACTATGATCCGGACAATAATAACACCTGAAATAACTATACCTGTGCGTTGTGCTGGCTACGCAATTAAAAACATTTGAATGTCCACGGAAGGGGGATGTTTTGTTTTCTGCAATTATAAAAACTCGGGGAGAAAGTTTCCGCCGCAGACTTTCCTGTACTTTCAAATGAAGGGCAGCCTGTTGGGGGAACTTCTGGAAAGGCATTGCATGCCATTATGTTGTTTTTTATACATATGCTAATAACCAATGCAAAGCTGAGCACAGCTGTGTTTCAGGACTCAAAAACTGAGAAACATCACGCAACTCAAACACTAACTAAATAATCAGTGTTCACAACCTCCGTCACTTAGCAACCCCCGGCACCGGTGCACGGTGTTGATGCTTTTATTTATTTTTGGATTTTATTGTAATTTGTTTTACATAAACAGGGTGAACAATGACAGAACCAAAAGACGGCCTGTCACACGGAGAGCAGGGAATCACGGGCCTGTGTAACGAGAATCGATAATTCACTTTCCCCTATTCCACGACGCCTCGCGCGTTTTCCACGCAGCTTCCAAATCTCTTCGGGGTCACAGTAATTGGACTGGGATTTTTTTTTTTTTCCCCCTCGTTTCACCTCACCGAAATCTCATCAGCTAAATGCAGAGGGGAGGTTCTTCTCGCCGGGTAATTGTCTCGGACTGCCATGTGATCCCTTTTTTTTCTTTTGCGCGCTACCCTTTTCCAGGTGGCCGGTTTCAATTGTGGGGGAAGCTGCGGTGGCTTTTGGTCATCGAGTGTACGGGTGATGGGCAATGAGGGTGTCAGGCTATTTATACCCCGTGGCTATAATGGAGCCCAGGGAAAGCTCTGAAACCGAACGCTGGCAGTCAGATGAGCAATAGGACTTTTTTCCGATTGTTCTTGCCATGCTCGGGGGGGGGGCTGGAATAATTACAGGAGTTTTTCCACTTCCTTCGGTTGAAGGGTGGATTTCATCACCGTCGCACAAGGAGCCGCCCCATTGTGTGAACGCGATGATTTCAAATCTCCGTGCTCCCTCTGACGGGTCATTTGGAGCAAAGGAAAATCACACCCGGCGGATCAAGTAATGGACTCTAATTGCAGGCGGTTCATTTTCCCAGCCTCTCCACAGATTTTGGGAGTTGTCTCCGGATTTTTCGGTGTCACCAATATTTATCATCAGCGCCATCACTCTAATTGCCATCGTCAACGCCAACCTCAATCGCAATAAAGGCGACCGTAGTCATCGTCGCCCCGCCGACCACCACCGGTGTGCCCACTCTGTCACATACGGAGCTGTCAGGCGGGGGAAGATTGCTCTGGGACACTGAAAAGATCATGGCTAACCTAAACACGCCTGAGCTTCCGCACACGCACACGCCAGCTGCACATTTCCATCTGTGGGTGTCACCCACTGAGACATAGATAATGGCGGTTGTGAATAGCTTCTCTGTCACTCTGCCGTCCCCGTCTCCCCGGCTGGGATTTAATGTGACACTTATAGCTATTGCATGGCTTAGCCCCCCCAGACGGCGGGGGGGGACCACGCCTGAATGGAAATGAGATTGTCATCTGTCAGCTACACCCGTCACACCCGTGGAAGACTGACAAAGTGAGTGGGAGAAAAGATTTAGAGAGATACTGGATGATGGAGAGGAAGAGGAGGAACCCCTTTAGATGCCTCCTACCTTGGTCTCCCATCAAGGATTCCTTTATCTGGATACGGAAAGTTTGGCACAGCATACAAATGTGGACAGATGTGGACCCCACTGGGGATTTTTTTTCATTTACTATCTAACATCATATTTCCTTTTATTTTCATCTAAAAAAAAAGTTAAACCGCCCACTTTCAGCTTGGATGAAGAGTTTTGAAGACATTTTGATGACCAGTGTAAGGACAACTGAGGCAGGACAGGGATTCCAGGTAAAGGGCCAAAGCTGGACCAGTTTAAGGAGTATCTTGAAAGGTGATAAAAAAAAAACAGAGCGGGAGGCCGGCGAGCTGAAATCAAATATCATAATGCCAATAAATCAGTGGCGGAGAGACAGCAGTCAGGGTACAGGTGAGGGGAGAAGGCCATGGATTTTCTGCCACAGAGGCGACTCGCTGTCAATCAGCTGCCTGGAGGAGCAAAACCTCAGAGGGACACCTTCACTTGCTGTGTAATAAAGGCGTGCGCAGTTTCTCTCTCTCACGCGCACGCACACACGCGCACTTGCATTGATTCCTCAAAAATAAGAAATCATTGACTGTGGCCGAGCTGGACAGTGATCGATATTGATGTCACAAGCGTCGAGTGCGAGCAGGGCTCTGTAATACAAAGTAAGTGCCTTGGATGGCCTTGTTGCAGAGCAAGCGCACAAATATACAGAAACACACACCCACACATACACAAACCTGCCTGTATATACATTCATATATGCAAGTTGGTAATTAGTCGAACACAAAATCCCGCGGTAAGTGAGGACAACAGCAGCTGAATAAGACCAGGGAAGTTACTCCTGCTGAGAAACACACACACACACACACACACACACACACACACACACACACACACACACACACACACACACACACACACACACACACACACACACACACAGTCATCGGGGAGGGCCTCTACACAGTATGAGAGCCTAATTAAGTCACAGACATAATTGGGAAAGAGGGGGGGGGTCAGTGTAAGGGGCTATGTTTATTTCAAAGAGATGTTCCAATCCTCAGAGCAACACAACGCGCGCACAAAAACGCACAGCAGAGTCGGATGGAGAAGGGAGAGGTACTGCGGGGCCAGAGACAGCAGGCCACAGACGCTTGAGGACACGGAGGCAAACACAAAGGGGATATGTGTCAAATTTAGCAAGAGAGAGGCACGCTGAGAGGGAGACACACACACACACACACACACACCGCAATTAGGCTTCCTCTCAGAAAGGCCTCAGACTAAACCCGCACATTCCCAACGCAGCAGAGCCTCTGGGATACGCAGGGAATCTTGGGTAATGCGGTGCGACGTGCCGCAGCTCCGTGGCCCTCCCCTGACAGGCTGCTCTGATTGGGCGCACACTCCGGGGGGGGGGGTGGGGACGGGGCGGTGCACCGCTGAGGCTCCGGGGGGGGGGGACGGGGCGGTGCACCGCCGATGCTCCTGATTGGCTACGTTGTTTCTGGAGGCAACCTGTGTAGGTCTGTCCTCAACCAGAGGTCGAAGCGGCCAGGAGCCAGGCGGCGGCATTCGTCAACAGCAGGCGGGAACGCCCCTAAAAATGGGACACAATCCTGCCTTCTGGCTGCGCACAGCCAAAACACCGCTTTGGTCTCACAGCTGAATCCCACGATTTCACTTCAGGCCCCTCACATTCTCCAGAGATATTTTGAACAGAGTCTATTGCCGACAAGAACCCTCTCGCAAAACTCCGGCTGTTATCTCGAAATGTAGCCGCGCACCAGCACATCGTCAGCTGAGAGCATCGGCAACCGTCATTACACCCATTACACCCCCCCCCGAAAAAAAAAAATCCAAATCTGTCACCACGGATGCCACTTTGAAGATACATAAGCACATCTTATCCGAAAAGAGCGCACGTCGTGCCAACGCGCGCCATCTCTGGCGCCCTAGCCGGCGCGGGCCTGTTCTCCTCGCTCAATTTTGATCCCTCCCGAGCATGCGTTCATTCATAATGCAAGGGGCTCCCTGGCAGATTTGTGCGAAAGCCGCAGGAATGCTCACCGGCGAAACCACCGAGAACACGGAGTGATATTAGTCTAACGCGGGTCATGATTCATTGAGGAAGGGGGAGAGAGAATCTCCGGCGCCCATCTCCGCAGCACGGACCGGCCGTCCTGCCCCCTTGCAATGTCATGTATCATGCATTAGCTAACATATGAATCACCATAAAGAAGACTCAAATATGATTAGATTCTATAGCACCCCCCCTGCTCCCCCTCCCCCCCCCCCGTGCATGCCTGATTTGTGTGAATTTGAGGTCAGCTCCCTCCACCAATCCCCAGCAGGAATGGCAGCTCGTTAGGGGCTATCCCTCACCTCTCTCTCTCTCTCTCTCTCTCTCTCTCTCTCTCTCTCTCTCTCTCTCTACCTCCATCCCTCGCGACTGCACAGAGAGGATGCCCAGCGATTGTTCAGGTGGCATGCGCCTGCTAAGTGAAGATTTACACCTTACACATTGTGCATTGCAGCACATCAATTATGCAGGTGGCAGCAATTACATGTTTATGTATTCTGACGATTACACTTCTAATATAGCAGATGTCAGCCTCACTTAAAGCTATTCGTGAAAATGAATGACAGCCATTTTGCATGCTTCCCATGAGCATGCGAGCATTTACAGTAAGCCACGGACGGCAGTATGACTTTTTTTACTATGACACTCCACTTTCTTCGATAGTTCAAAAAAACACTCACATTCTTAATGGCAGTTGGTCCAGCTGCAAACATCTGAAAAGTGAGTCACCAGCTGTGCGTGGCATCCCCCCCCCAAAATAAAGCCCAGGAGACACGTTAAAGCAATTCAACTGCGATTCATTCAGATTTTTTTTTTAAGAGTGGGGGTGTCACATGACCCTCACCCCCCCGGGGGATTGACTCCACCCTGGTGGTCACATTTTCAGAAATATCTCAGTTTCAGTCCCCCGCCACGAGGGGCAAAAATAAAATCAGTGCACGCGACCAACGTCATCGCGCGCCGCGACCTCGGCCCTCTGTCCTCTGACACACTTCCTGCTTCTCGACTCTCCTGCCGCGCCTCATCCTGCCTGCAGATGTACTTGTCTACCGAGTTCTTCCCCATAACCCCGAGGTGTGTGAATTATTTGGTGGCCATTAGGAGGACTGTTGTTGTGTCGCTGGATTGTTGACACTGCTGAGATCCACTCTAAATGCAGATTTCATTGAGCATTTGACAAGTGAAAGGAGACTCGCCAATGGGAAACGAGCTCAACCATAATCAAATGAAAACGCAAGAGGCCTTCAGTTCCACTTAGCAACCT
The DNA here is from genome assembly GCA_016785305.1 of Colistium nudipinnis. Taxonomy (NCBI): domain Eukaryota; kingdom Metazoa; phylum Chordata; class Actinopteri; order Pleuronectiformes; family Rhombosoleidae; genus Colistium; species Colistium nudipinnis. The sequence goes on from JAFBJU010000887.1 coordinate 50,226, forward strand.
GACGGGTGAGCTGGGCTCACTGGTGTGCAAAACTTAACTTTGCTCTCGGCTGATTCTTGGGAGGTGAGATAGAGGAGGTCTGTGCGTCTTCATTGGGCTTGATTACTGGGATGGTTTGGTTGTATTATGTTCAAAAGGTTTTTTTGTTGCATTTTCTTGTTCCTGCCAACACAATGCAGTAAAACAAGAATGTACTGAGCTGGTGACACATTTCTCTGGATTACGGCATGTTGATTTGTTCATGCGTTTCCTTATTAAAGCCCGCTACTTTTGTTAAGCCCAGAGTACATTTCACCACAGACGATCAGATATTCTGAAAAAAACAGGCTTATTGGCCATGAAGGGCAAAAAATTGGACGGGGCTCCCCCTGGGTGCAGGCCAACGCTTCTGTCGGGGGGCTTAGTGAAGTTTACGGAGCTGGTGCATCACATGGACTTGGCAGAGGAGGGTCCAACCCACAGACAGAGAAGAAAATGTGAAAAGGAGCGGAGTGGTGATGAGGCACACGGGGGCCCACCTGACATTTTTGGGCTTCTCCACACTCTCCGATTGTCAGGGCCGTGTGGTTGACTTGTTTCGGATTGGCTGGCGAAGTTAAGGGCATATGTAAATGATGACTGTTCGATACCTGCCAGCGCACGCAGGGGAACTGAGCCGTGCATTGCTGTCCATCAACCCTAAATTGAAAATCCAACACTCGTTTATGGAGCCTCAGATATGGCCATTAATTAAATGTGCGTCATGCCGTCACTCTTTCGTACCCGCCCCCCCCCCCCTTCCTGGTGATTCATGGGGTTGCAAAAGGCAGAGTCCATCTTTCTTACTGTCTCTCATTCGCTCATCCTCCTGTCTTTCTGGAGTAAAGATTCCAGAATGAAAGAGATGAGAAGAAGAAAAAAAAATGATGAGATGACAGGCCCGCGTCAAAACAATTCACCCGCCATAATTTTATTTATTTTTTTGCGCAAAGGAGCTTTAAGATTGTGACAGCAATGCACATGCAATATTCATGAGATGGCTCTCAGGAGCTTCTCAGACGGGTGTCATGTGCGAGCTGGTGATTGACTGGCTTATAATTGTCTGGGTCATCAATTGAACAACACCGACAAGGACAAAAAGGACATTCAACAAAGGCGTGAAATGTGAGCGAATGCCGAGGCTCACGCTGCGGAAAAACGCAAAAAAAAAAAAACGCCGGTACACGTCGTCGTCCCCCTATCTGCACTTAAACCTTGGTATTGAAAGGACGCAGACGAATACAAAGACATATTCAAATACGGAACTGATCTTAAATTTGAAAAATCAATCCGGTCCGGCGAATGATGATGACACGATGGCTTTTTCAGAGCGGAGCATCATCTCCCTGCCGGCGAGGCTGCGCCGCAACCTGTTGCCGTGGAGACAGGAGGCTACAAATCTGTGGAGCTAAGGCTATAACGAAAAGAAAGATCATGTTTCTGTTTTGGTTGCTGTTAATTGAAAGCTGTTTGTGTCCTGGCTCAGCGACTAACTGCTCTTCACCCGTACGCCTGGAGAGGTAAGAGGCTTATCTCCTCACACAAACGTGACACAGACACCGGCCGTTGCGGTACGTGTCACGTGAACGCCATTTATACAGCGGGAGCCATTATTCGCCCCACTGTACCGCCAGTAATTAAGAAAAAGCCAATTGCAAGCGGTTATAATCTTCTAATTAAGTCAGCGTTGAGCTCTCCCCTCTCCTCCCGCATCTTCATCCGCAATATCGTCACCGCCATCCTCTGTCCTCTAACTGTCCCTCTTTGTGTCCTTGACATTGGCTCTGCCGCACAATGCAGCTTTTTTTGTGGTGTTTTTTTGAGTGGGCCGGGGCTTGGCCCATTCCCAAATCACGACCAGAGAATCTTAAAAGCGAGGGGGATGAAAACAGGACGGGGCCACGCCGGGCTCAATCTGCCCGCCGCCGGACCCCTGACCATTGGGCCAAAACCACTAACCATAATCACCTGCTTGTTAACAGCACAGAGAACACACGGCAGCTCAGAGGAGGCCCCTCCAGAGGTGGATACAGTTGTGGGAAAACCCCTCCTCCTCAAATCCCGTTCGCCAACATAGTTATCAGCCTTCACACTTTGGCTTAGGGACGCCGTGACTACGATCAGTGTAATGGAGTGGCGGCCGGCAGCGGCGGACTGACCACAGATTGATGCCGGTGGGTTGATTAATGCCGGGGCATGCCCGCCCAGGTTAGGGGGAGCCCTGACAGCTTTATTGATAAATTAAACACATGGCCACACGAGACGCATAAATCTCCCAACTCCTCTCTGTTTTTTTGTTTTTTTTCCAAGCCCTGAGTATTCCTCAAAGCTATTCGGAAGTGGTAAGCACTGTCCAATATCCATATAATATAAATACAAAAACAGAAACCATATTCCAGGTCGTTTAAAAAAAAAACAAAAAAAAAACAAGCCTTTCACTGAGTCACTAAATGGAACTAAAGTCAGGGCCTGTCGTTAGATCCCCGCAATCCAATGTCAACCAGTGGATCCAAGTGAAATGGATACAAAGTGTTTTGTGTTTTTTTTGCATAATTAGTCAGGTCTACTTCAGCAAATTAGTGGCGGAACTGATTAACTAGGTCACAGACACCCTTTTAACATCCACCATCGTTATTTGATCAGAATTAACAAAGCTGATCAAATAATGAGCCCATTCAGGCAAGAGGGGAAACCGATCTTAAATCAAGGGCCTAGAACTCATCCATCAGGGATCCAAACAGGACGAGGGGAAGAGAGTCAAAGGAAATGAAATCAAAGGGAACAACACAACGACTCAGATAGAGAGATAATGTCCAAACACGCGCACACGCACGCACGCACACACACACACACACACACACACACACACACGTCTTCCCACATTCCCCTCCATCGTCTCTCCGACCAGACAGATGGATGCACTTTTGAAGAAGAGTCTGAGGAAACTTTTAATGAACAAGACGCCGGCTGAGGGGGCTTTTTTGAATTATCTCACGGTCGATAAGCACCCCGCAGCGCAAACGGCACCGCGGAGGGGCTCCGGCCAGATAAACCGCATCTTTTCAGGAGCAGAACAGAGGAGGGAGCTGACACTCGCGGAGAGATTAGCAGAGAGTCTTTTCAGGGCTGGTCAGGCCCCTTGGACAAGGAATTGAAGCTGTGGAAGAGAGCAGTGAGAAGAATGGGAGGAGGCCATGACCAAAAAAAAAAAAATTGGTCTCAGTCAATAATATTTTACAAAATGTATTTGACAATTTTATTAGGCCAGACCAAAACCACATGCAATCGTTTAACCATGACCTTTTTTTCTATCTAACGATAGCACAGGAGTGCATGTGGGGATGCTGCGGACAAAAAGAAGGCACTTCATGCAATCCATATCCTAGCAGTGTTCTATTCAACCAATAGTAAGATCTGCATTTGGCTGATGGTGGAGCCTCGTGACCTTTGACCTTCCGGAGCATTGTCACAATCTCTTTTTCATATCCTCAGATCTATTGCGGGCTCTGGTGGGAAGTGTGCCACTTGCTCCAAGGTTAGACATCAGAGGTGGGGGGTGGGGGGGTGGGGGGATTGATTAGTCGGTGACCAGGCACGCAAAACAAACGACGAAGAATGATGAATTCTCTGGTGTCACAACCTGGTGCGACAGATCTCACACGCACGCACGCACGCACGCACACACACGCACCCACACACACGCACGCACGCACACACACCGACAGCCCTGCATCCTGCCAATTCCGGGAATGTTAATATAACACAAGATGGAAGGCTTGTAAAGCCGCTTATTATCCTGTGATGTTCAAGTAATTTGACATTGTGGAGGGAGAGGAAAAAACGCACAGCCAGCGTTCCCGTCAAGAGGATAAGCCGGCACTGTGAGCCATTAAAAAAACATGTGCAATACATCCAACGATTCTCTCATAACCTTAAATATGTTTATGAGAGGCCATTCGTCAGTGTTAGCGATTATTAAAAAATGCCAGTAAAAATCTAAAATACATTGCGACAACGGTGTTGGAGTGAATTACGGGGGAGACGTTTGAAAGGAAAGGGAGCACTGTGGCATTTTTTTTTTTTTTCCTTTCGCCACAGTGTCAGAGCCAAGGGCGTCAATCAACATTTCCTGCAGCCTGTGCCTTTAAATCAGATCTGCCATCATTTACTGCAGTGCAGATGAGAAGTCGAGTCATTAAAGCCACCGATACTACGCTTCGTTGACCCCAGCAGTATTAATGAGATCAACCTGTATGCCTAATGGACACTCTGCCAAAGGGAGCCAGACTCAGGTTGATCCCAGCAAGACCAGTGGAATTGTCTCATTGCCTTTGTGTGTGTGTGTGTGTGTGTGTGTGTGTGTGTCTGGGTACAACTGCATGTGTGTCACCCCAGGTAAGTGAGGGGAAAAAGCCCTCCGCAATCTTACAGGGCTCTCAATTCTTTATTGACCTGTGAAGGTGAATGTTTTAATGACCTCTCATAAGCAGGGAGGTATACGAGGTGGTTAATCTGCTAAATGGGATGCACCCCTAATTGAGCTGAGCTCTGCGCACTAAGGCTGATGAGTTGAATGCACGGATAATTTTGAAAGAAGAAGCATTTTCAACACAAAGGGTTGAAGATTGGATCGCCAAATCGGTTCTCATAAGATATTTATAAAATCTAAAAGTATCATTTTTCGCGAAGAATTGCCGGCAAATTGATAGACGTAGCAATGTTTACCAAACAAAACCGCCACCGCCACTTAAAGCCCGCTAGGCCCAATCAATGCCAACAGCACGACACCCGCAGATGAATCCGTTAAAAGAAAAACCCACAGCCCGGTGAGAAAGAGGCGAGAAGAGTGTGCCTTGGCATTTTCTAAGGAGCTATCCGTCATTATGATCCGAGCACACGCCAGAAACAGATGCTATACAAACATAATACCAATTTGCCGGAGCTTATCGTGCATGAAATCTAATTTTTTTTTTCCAGGATGGCAGGGGGAGAGAAAAAAAAAATGCCAAGAAACGCATTTCTGTGCATCATTCCCGTTCGTTTTTTTTTTTTTTTTTGTTTATTTTAAGTGATTTGCTGTGTTAATGGGCAGAGAGTAATGACACGTGGTGGTTTAATCAAAATGCCAGAGATGTCAGCGGGAACCACGTGAATATGAATTCATTTTATGGTTTTAACCAGAACACACAGCGATGGAGGAATCATTCAGGGGGAGCCGGACGGTGAGAGTGACAATCTCTCATATAAAGATACGAGTAAATATATTTGTGTTTCAACATGTCTGGATGAGAATCAATTCTCTCCGAACTGAAAGTGCAAATCAGATCAACTTCGGGCCAGAAGACATTCAAGAGTCCTTCAGATGCGTGCTCGGGCCGCCCCTGTGGATTTAGTGGGTCAAGGGGAGCCGGGCACAGCAGGATGGAATGAGCTCTGTGGGAAGAGTGCAGGGTACCAGACAAGGTCTGAGGAAGGGCGGCTTTTGATTAAGACCTTTCTACTGCTTATTTGGAATTTCCACCCGCACTCCGCTGCTTTATCACGGCAAGGTGAGAAGCACTGGCGAGCCTGTGAGGCTTGAGCTGCGGGTCAAGAGCAGGTGCGGATGAATTGCAACACACTCTTCTTTAAAAAAATAAATAAATAAAATCAAGCTAATTAAGGCTTGTTTTGATTTCAGCAGGATGACAAGGTGTGCTGGAAAATGGGCGATCGTTGAAGGAAAAAAACAAATAGCACAAACGTCAAAGAAATGGAACTAATTATAAACAATGCTGAAGTTCTGCCGGTCCTAATAAGTCCTCTCGCCTGTCAGCCCACTTGCATCACGTCATACGTTTGCTCGGGTAAATGTGAAATAATTCAAATTCAAAGCACAAGGAGGAGAAATCCGTTGATTTTTTAAAACTTAACTCATAAAGAAAATAAATCATAAATCAAATAAATGCCGATAACAAAATCTACCGAGTCCAATTTCAGGGTTTACTTAAAACCCTGAAAATAATAAATTAGTTAGACCTGCAGATCTGTGGGGTACTGCCAGTCTCAAGATTATTGGCTAAATCAAAGAAGTCCCTCTATCCCCATTCACGATCTACCTTATAAATATAAATTAATGAAATGAGTCAAAAAGTCAAGGGACACACTCATTTCATTAAAAGTGGAGAGGGCTTGGCCCGGATACCGAACTTCTGCGATGTCACCCACACGAGACAGTTCCTCATAACATTTATGGTTTTTCCCTTCATCTCATGATAAAATGATGTGAAATTTTATTTCTTACAGTCACTGTGCCCCGCAGACTCAATTTCAGCACCACAGCAAATCCCTGGTGTAAAACTTTGTCTGATTTAACTCAATCAGTTACACAGAGTGAAGCCGACAGACTCACAGATTGGGGGCAAAAATATATATAGATATACTGTATATATATTTTTTTTGTTTTAGGTATAAGCTCTTGGAAGCCACTATAAAGCTGAAACAACTGTGAATATATATTCAAATGACCAAGCATACCAAAATGACATGCAGAACTTAAAGTGCAAGTCACGTAAAGTCATAAACACACAAGCCCCTAACCTAAGCTTGTTTTATACCAGAGGACAAAACCAATACAGTGATCAGAGCTCACTCAACCATAATAAACCTAAGAAGCAAATATAAACTCGGATATCTTCAGTTCTCCAGGAAATATCCGGGGACATATTGAGGCGGCGCGCCGGCCACCTTCCCTTTGTTCCCGACACTGCAGAAGCTCGGGGACCCCCGGACAGACAATTGGCTTCTAGTACGTGGAATTGGAATTAAAAAAAAAAACAAAAAAAAAAACGTGGTGTGTTTGGATTTGGGCCCGACCGGGCAGCCGTGGAGTTTACGGCTGTGCCTTGGCGTGGCCCCGGACTCTGAGAGCGCCGGGCCTCTGCCAACAAGAATGAGGCAGAGACATGGCAGGACGCCTTAAAAGGGGTTTTTCAGAGAGAAAATCTGGGTTGGAAAAGTCCTGTCGTGTCAAAGGACATCCCTGGCAAAGGCTCAGCTCACTCCTGACTAAGCAGCAAGAGTGAGTGTGGATCACATTGGAGGGTGTATTTCTTTTCAGCTGATGAATCGAGACAAAACTTTGCTTCGTGCCGGTACACAACCCAACACAGCAAGAACCGCAATTAGTGATATCACAAAAGAAGCTAAGTACAACTTAATACATCTATCTTTAGCTCCTCCGCAGGTGCCACTGACAAAGCCTCGGAAGTATTTCCCCACACCGACTCTGCTTCCCTGCAGGGGACTTTCAATGGAAGAGAACATCAAAAAAACAGAGAAAGAAACTCTAAGAACTTCTCTGGATGTTCTCCAGAATTTTTCACAGGAAATTAGTCAAACGGGGGCATCGCAATACTTTTGCAGAGGTGGAAAAAAAACAAAGGCAAATATTGATTAACATAACAATGCGTCTACAAAGGGAGGGGGGCCGGCTTCAAGGTGCTGTTTCCTCTCTGAGATTGGAAGCTGCCGAGGCACTGCTCCAATTCCCAGAACCTGACAGTCCACCTGATAAACTTTGCTTTAGAACAATGCTAACAAAAGGGTGGGGGGGGGCAGAAGCAGATTATGTCACAGGAGGGGGGAAACGCAAAGAAAACCCCAAGCCCCGGGTGTATACATTCCTCCCTTTTCAACTATGAATAAACACGCAGGAGTGTGTCCTCAGGGTGCAAAATCAAGTGATTACCATCTTATTCCAACCGTAAGTACACAACTTGCTCTTGAGCACCGCAAAAGCTTCTTAGAACTGAAAATATCTATAAGACTCTCAGGTGCATATGTGCAAAGCACCGCTTGGAGCAGGGCCGGTTTTACTGTGAAGCAGACCGAGAGGGAGAGAGGGAGGGAGGGAGGGAGGGAGGGAGAGAGAGGGAGAGAGGGAGAGGGAGAGAGAGAGGGGGAGAGGGAGCGAGGGAGAGGGGGGGAGGGAGCGAGGGGGG
>JAFBJU010000887.1:59741-166344 GCA_016785305.1 Colistium nudipinnis
AATAATAATAATAATAATAATAATAATAATAATAATAATAATAATAATAATAATAATAATAATAACAATAACAATAACAATAATAATAATAATCATCTCATCCCCACGGTGCAGCATTCCAGCTGGGCAAAAAAATAAAAAATTGCACATGCATGTAAAGCCAAACCACCGCACTCCAGTCGAGCCACGCACGAGTGGGAAAACGTGTTTTTGTCAGAAACGTCAGCGGTGAGAGTAGAAGTAAACTGGAAAGGCCATAAATCATCAGCTGAAGTTTGGGCCTATTAACCGTCAGATTTATTCACAGGGTTTATCTGCACTGAGATTTGCCTCCGGGAGTCCCACGCCTAGGTGCAATTCTTTACGAGTTAGTGTTAATTCAGTTTGCACGCCGAGCACGGAAATGGACGGACGCTTCCTGTTTACCCACAATCCTCCACCCCAAGCCTTAACCTGATGGGCTGGGTGTCTCTTTTATCATTCCGTGACCGTGGGCTGCCTGCTCCTTTTAAAGCTGTGCCCTCTAGTATGAGCCTGAGAGGATAAGAAAGCCCATCTTCTCACCGCTCACTCTAAATCTGACAGTCTCTCTTTCCCCTTGCAGGGTGAGGAGGGGAGTTTTCTTTTTTCCACCCTTCCCAGAGCGAGATGGGTGATTGCCATGCTCGCCGCATATAAGAGGATCACATGGCGATGCCGAGGAGTTGGCCATTTCATGGCAACTCTCTGTGGTGACAGATGGGCAGCGTGCTATTGCCATAGCCTAGAGTTAAAAAAAAAAAAAAAAAACCCAAGCTGCTTACTGAATAAGTGAGGAGAACGGGGCGAGTGACGGAGGGTGGCACTTCTGCAGGAGGAAAAAAATTAAAAAGAAGAAGCAGCGCGCAGAAGAATGGACAAGACGTGACGAGTGAGACATAAATACTGTAGTCGGACAAAGGGGAGAAAATAGTGTCGTTACAGTGAGTTTAGCTTTTAAAGTGCTTATTCCAAGAGGAGAACGCTCCATCCCATGACGAGAGAGCTGGCACACCGAGACAAAAAACTGCAGAAGAAGAAGAAAGACAGAGCGGAGACTGCTGAAGCATGTGAAGGGACGGAGTGATACCCAACACACACACTCGCGGACGCCCGCACGCACACACACACAGCCTGCTGGGAAACCGTCTCCATAAAGAGGGAGCACCAAATTAGTTTCCCACAGGGAGCTCAGCTGCTGCCCAAAAAATAAAAAATAAACTAACAAGAGATGAAAACCTTCTGGCGACATTCCAGATAAAGACCACGATATCACTTATTTTCTTATTGACAACAACGGCTTTGATGGGAGTAAAAAGGATGCAAGGTCTAAGAAACGGTGTGTCTCGTTATTTATTGATGCAGAGTCGGGGAAGCGTTGACAGGCTATTTTTTTTTTTTTTGGGGGGGGGGGGGTCCACTATCACAATGACTTTCAATGACATCACGGCGGTGACAAGATCCGGTGGAAGGCAATGATAAAATATCCCGAAGGAAACTTCTCCGTCGTGGAGTACACAAGAAAGACCAGATTCCATATTGCGATAAAACAGTCGACAAAACACTGGCAAATAGATGCTTCTGCTTTAGTTTTACAAAAAACAATGCTAAAAAACGTCTCATGGCCTAAAAATACATATTTGTTTTTATTTAAATTGTTTATGTTTATGATATAGGCATAAAAGCCATAAACTTCTTTTCTATAGTCTCCCCTGCCACTTCCATCAGGCGTTTAGCCCCACACGTTGGATAATTATCAGTACATGAAAAAAGTGACAGTTAACAGGAATGGGAAGAAGTACAGGAATCGTGTAAATACAGAGAAAAAAAAAAAAAAAAAGTGGCACGCCTATGTGATTAGCTGTACGCAAACTAAGCGGAGCGATGCCACTCGCGTCCTCAGTATCCGTGGAAGCCGTAATGAAATGTCCCCGAACCAACGGGAACGTGTGCTCAAAATAGAATTGTTCCAAAATTGCGGCTACACTGTGCAATTGCGCAGACAGCTCTGGGACAGTTGATCTCTTTATGAGTCCGAACAAAGTGTCATGTCACTGATGAGCATACATTATGAAATATGAAATATAATAGGGCAATCGAGCGCGGACTAGCAGGTGATGAAAATGAGGGATTCATCCATAACTCGACCCACTAAAGTTATTTCACAGTTGTGGGCACATTGTAGCATTAGAAAAGCATCTGCCGTGCATAACGGAGGATATCACACATTAAATAACACAATAAACAACGTTTTGAACGCCAAACTCATTTTACACACAAAAAAAGAAATAAAACAGTATTTAGTAAACACAAGAGTCTTTCTCTTGTTCAATATCGGGCCGGGGGTTTACTGGATCCTGCCAGCGGCCCCACCCGGCCATCATCCGAACATTTCAACAGCTGCGGCGCACTCCGCGAGTGCACCCGGGTGTCAGGAGCAGACTGTCCAGCCCTCCCCTCTGCACTCCGAGGGTGGAGAATGTCACCGGGAGACAGCACTGAACTTTTCAACTGAAAAGTGCTTACAGAACCGCTGTGACTCACATGGTGCGCACACCAAACTTGTTTTTATAGATCCTAAGGGCACGCATTTATGCATACACCTTTAAATAAGGGCTCTGGCCTTTTCCCACGGCTGTCTGTGGGAAATGGGGGGGGGTGGGGAGGTAGCTCTGAGTCTGACACACAAAGTCAGTGTGAGTCATTTCAAGATTGTTGACATGTGTACTGGTCGTCTGTATTTGCGTGTGTGTGTGTGGGGGTGGGTTCACGGCTGCTGACACCACTGAGGGGGAAAGGCTCCAGACACAGGCAAATTATTTCGTAAAGCTGAGGTGTGATCCTAGCAGGCCTTGGCGTGCCTCTGGAGCACTGACAGAAATCAATATATCTTAAGTAGAAATCAAACCCCAGCTAACTGAGACACACACACACACACTTCCACCTCACTGTGTATCCACTTCCGATACAGCAGAGTCTGACTAAGAGCTTTCCCAGAGGACCACTGGAGACTTGCATACAGATACTATACATTTGCGTGTAAACACACTTTCCACTCACACACGCACACACACTCCTTCCTTCCCCTGTGGGGCAGCTGGATTTCGTCAGCCTCCAATTTATCGTGAATTACCAGCTGCCCCGCCAGCAGCTCAAGTGAACACCGTAAGTGAGCCTCTCTCTATCTCTTTATTTATAAACTACCTCTTTCCAGATTTCAGTGGGGTGGAAGAAAAAAAAAAAAAAAAACTACAACCAGACAAGAGAGAGTCACAACACTGCAGGGTGCAACACACTGGAAATGTAACCGAAAACAGTCCATTTTGAAGACCGCATCTGATCTCCACCTGTTTTGTCACAATTAAGCCGCTCGGAGGGAAGGGGGCTAAGGAGAGACGAGGCGCGCAACCTTCACATGCTCCTTATGCAATGCAAATCATGCTTGCATTATGCCACCATCATCTTTTATGCAAATGATTTGAGTGCTGCAACAGCGTCTCGTACATATTCATGCTGCAGGAGGAACACGGCACCTGTCTGCAGGCCCGGCTGGTTGCGTTAAATCTCCGCGTTCATGTAGAGCATATGCAGCGGGGCCACGGTGATTATGCAAGGGCAGATGAGATGCTTCTTTCAAGGGTGAGACTCCAGAAATCAGTTCACTCAACCGTCTCCTGTCGGATTTTTAAATAATCTCCATCTTAATATTTCTATGCTGCCCCCACAGGTCCATTCAAATATAAGGTTGGGAAATAAACACTTATTTGACTGCTGTTGTCAAAATGACGACTCCGCGGAGAGTACACGCCACCAGTTATACCGACGACTCAAAGCATGCATTCAACACACATTTTTTTTTAACCTTACACTAGGTGCAGAGCCAAATCCAGATATTCCGTGAGCTGTAAATTCCCCACTTCTAAGCACCAGGCAGATAACGTTAACTTCCGTCTCGCTCGGCCAAACGCCGGGGTCCGAATCTGCGGCAGCCCGCGGTCAGCCCATCAATCAATCAAAGCCAGCGGCTGAGCAGAGGTCACGCAGAGGTCAGGCCTGTCAAGCGTCACGGCCATGACACAAGCAGAACGTGTGATGATGAGGGCAACAGGCGGCCTCTGTCTCCCGGTGCGCAGCAGGAAACCCCCCCGCTGCTGCCGCGGTTGTCGCGCTGCACGCTGCCCTTCGGAGGCGTCAGACTCCACGCTCCGTAGTTAGAAAGGAGCTCAAATAGAATTGTGAAGAAACGGGAGTCTATACGGTTGCATAAAATAACTACGCAGCATCTTGCCGAGCAGATCTTTGAAGTTGGCAAACCAAAACATCTCTGAGCACAAGCACCTGGGTTGGAAAAAGGGTGAATATCAATCAAGGGATATGAACAAACAAAACAAAAACAGGAGGGGCCTGTGAACCGTGGTTTCCTTCGATCTGGATTCTGAATTTAGGTTATTGCTTGGGGGGGAAGTAGGAAAAAGCCAGACGAGAAGTTTGACAGCTCACATACAGAAGAAGAAGAGAGAGAAGATGCTCACAAGCACACACAAACCACGAAGCCTGTGCTTGCCAGCGATAAATAAACTTAGACCTGGAAATTCACACCGAAAGATCCATAAATCTCCAGGCAATCGCGGCGTGGAGCAAAACAATGGCAGCATTACTCGCCTAATTAAAAGCTACACTCGGCACGGTGGACAGTGGAAAATTGGAAGGGCATCCTGCACTCCTCCTACTCCTCCTCCTCCTCCTCCTCCTCCTCTACGCCGTGTAATTATCCCTCCGTTCCGGAGAAGACATTGGTGAAGACATGGCTCCGCTCTTGCAGGGATTCTATTAAGACAGGTAATTAAAGGCGGCCGCAAAGTAAAAATTGGCCGAGGAGTGTATATTGAAAAGAGGCCTCAAATATGGGCAATAAATCTCCCCGCCTGTCTGTCTTCAGGGTGCTTTGTTTGAGTGTATTACTCAGGAGCCTCTCGTTGGCCGAGGCCTGAGAGAAACATATGCTGACAGGAAAGGGTGGGGGGGGGGGGGGGGGGGGGGGGGGGGGGGGGGGCAAGCGGCAGCCATTTTGTCGGTGACCTACTTCTGTATTGATGGATGGAGGGACGGGAGGATGCGAGTCGGGGGGTTAGTCGGGGTACGGAGCCATTTGTCCTGGCTGGGCCTTCCACTATGTTGTGTGGTACAACTACTTGAGAGCAATGCTTTTGATTTATTCTATTCACACGGCGGCCCTGCTAAAAAAATAAAAAAAAATAAAAAAAGGCATTCATCATAAGCACTTGATTAGCATTGGGCACAGGGAACCAGCCAAGTTTGTGTCCTCCGTCACCCCCAAATGATGTTTATGACCCTAATCATATTACACCATTCCCATGAACATTTTCATCACCTAACACCTCCTGAGAGCTCCACCCGCCGAAACCGCTGATGAGCGCCGCCGTCATCAATTGATTGAACGCTGGCGGCTGGACATGACGGGGGCCCGGCGCGAGGCGAGCGCCACTTTTGACAATTCACATGACAGCGGAAGGATGCGGCACCCGTGCCACTGTGAATGGAAACAATCAATAGCACCTTCCGTTCGGGACTAAAGGGGGTCGCGCGTGGACATCACTTGCCCACGCACAAACTAACTCAGATTGCTATTGAGTTAAGTGTCAATCCAATTCCCGCATCTATGCAGGGCTTCTAAGAAACTCAGGAGCAGCGGTGGAGCCTGGATTGGATTCTTATTTGGAGCACAGAGAAGTCCCCTGAATTTAATATAGACAAATGGCCCTCATTAACTTCTTCACTATTGAATACCAGTTAGTGAAGTCGGCTTTTAAGAGAGGAAATCTGATTCAAGAGAGCTCCCTCCCTCTCTCTCTCTCTCTCTCCCCCCTCCTTTCTTTCCCCGCCCTCCTTCACTGTCTGTTATACACAAGAGAGCACAGCCCGGAGAATGCAGGGATGCACACTTCAATTTAGAAAGCATGAATAACCAATGGAGGTTTCCATGTGCTGCAGAAAAATTTCCCCTGGCGACGCTCACTCACACACTCTATAGGCGGTGCACCGGCTCACACGCGGAGCTCAGGCTTGCTCTCTGTGGGACAAAGACACTGATACAGATATTTAGTCCCGCGAACCCGGACGAGACGTGAGGTGTCGGCGCACCCAATATCTTCAATCCCTTAACTTTCCCCAAGCAGGGATAATCTGACAAACACAGAGTAAACCATCAATAAATATATGAATATATATGGAATGTGGATTTCATACACTCCCCCCCCGCCACACACACACACACACATACATACACGGTTTGAAGGGCGGTGCACAAAATGACTTGCTCGCAACAGAGTGCAGCGTCACAGTGAAAACTGCAGTGAACACAACTTCGGCTCATGTTCATACCCACAAACATGCATTCTCAGGCAAACACACTCACTCACTGACTCACACACACACACACACACACAAACGCGAAGATACACAAGCAGCTTGAAAGCACACCACTGCAGAGATCTTTGTTACAATCTATTTGACGCAGCCTTTCCTTAAGAGAACACTGAGACGGAATCAAACTGTTCCTGCTATAAAGCCCTCCCCCGGTGCACAAATTAGGATAAAAGACTCAGCGTGAGTTGGAAGTCCCTGTTTGGTGCATAAGTGCGTGTGTGTGTGTGTGTGTGTGTGTGTCCGTGTACGAGGGTGTACGAAAAGGCTAAAAGTCTACTGTAATGCGCTGTATGGGATTTAGCATTCTGGAGAGATGGAATGTGTGTCTGGGTGTGTGAATGTGTGTGTGTTTGTGTGTGCCCCCTTTGCTCTTGGTCCCCTTAATTCTTCGCGCTAAGATAATGAGAATTTTATCTGCGGCTCCTCTGAGGCGTGGGGCTCTGATTGAATGGGAGCAGAGTGTAACGGATGAGAGCGGCGATAGCGGGCCGGCTCGGTTACACTCAGGCAGCCCGGGCGCGCACAGCGGGGAAACACGGATTGTGTGCTTGTGCCAGCGTCGGGGGAGGTAATGCAACGCGCGTTGCGTACCTGTGACAAAACGGGAGCCCCTCGGGTTGTGAAGGATGATAACAATACTCACCGCGTGTCTGAAAATAGGACACGGCGCAGGACTGCGCCATGCGACACCCTTCGAGAAGGTTTTTCTAATTATTCAAGGGGCAAACTAAAAAATTGAAGACACCGAGTGAGGGTGGGAGACAGAAGCTACATCTTCATCACTACTCTTTCCTTTTAGTTTCCATGATGAATCATTTCCCCCCCCCCCTAAATGATCTCCTTAATGACACACCTGATAAGTCTGATCTCAGACGCAGTTTTCAGCCAGACAGAGAGAGAGAGAGAGAGAGTGAGAGAGCCCTAAGGTAAAAATTAACAAGATTAATCAAATTAATTAAATTGTACCAGTCTCCTAAATGTGGCAAAGTGGCCTCAGTCAGAGCTGCTCTTTTTCCTCTATTTCTCCGGTGAAATCTTTTTATGGGTACGCTCAACAGCTTTATGCTGAGGAAACAGTAGTCTTGAAATAAGGTCTTGCCTAATTGGACCCTATCACTTTTTTTTTTAATCTACGACCCAGAAAAACCATGTTTATACCGTAAATGCATTTTACCTGCTCGTCTAATTGTGAAGAAGCTAAAATAAACCAGTGTCTGCAGGCCAGGATATAATTGACATGATTATGTGGAGTAAGATTGTCAAATTGACATATTATTAAGTTTAAAACGGAAAACAGTAAAAGAAGGTATAATAATAATAATAATAATAATAATAATAATAATAATAATAATAATAATAATAATAATAATAATATAAAATATATATATAATATAATAAATATCAAATATCAAACAATATCAAACAAAAAAGCCATTTGCATCAAGTTTGTCCTCTGCTGCAGAAGTGACTCTTTCATAATGAATCAGGAAAGATGAGAAAAGAAAGTGAGCACTAAAGCATCTCAGGCGATTAGTTTGGATATAGACCTAATGCATCTCTTCTTCTTCTCTTGTTTGTCAGTGCTTGCTCTGTGGGGGCGCTGACTAATCCCCAAATTCTTTAAACGTTATTATTTAACAAAAAGACGTCTCGGATTCATTACCTTCATTACGAGGCTTCTGGAGCATTTTTCCCTCTCATAAGCGAGATTTTCACAATAATAAATAATAAATCAGAGAAAGAACATTGGATGAGAACTCAAAGCGAGCTAATTGAGAGACAATTGGTTAAAACCATGCTGGGAGATATCGACGAGTGAGGCAAATAGGGAGAGCAGCAGTCTGACACTTGGATGACAAACAGTTATTGTTTGGCAATTTTATGCGGAACAATGGCCTTGGAGGAAGAAATGCACAATTCCTCGAGAAGAAGCTTCATTTCCGTCGAGATAACGAATCAGAAGGATTCATTCATAGCTGAGTTATGGACAAATGTCAACAGTGATGACTATGGGCCGCGTCCACATATGATAGGCAAAAACATGTAGAGTATCAAATATTCATGATATGTAGCCTACATAAAAAAGGTTTTAGTGTTCTTTCCATTAGGTCAGTCATACATATACATAAAGTGTGTGTGTGTACATAAAGTGAGCATAGAGCGTTCCCATTACTGGCAAAGACATGGGCCTTCAATGTAAATTAAATGATTGACAGTCATCCTGTTGCCGGGGTTATGCAGTCGGTGGAATACATGTCATGACTACAGTGGCAAAAACATTACATCATGCTATGTTTTATTTTCCCCACCAACCACACACTTTCATTCTCTCTCTTTTCGGGGTGGGGGGGAGGGGGTTGGCCAACAAAGGGGGCTTAAGATTAAGGTTGAAAATTGGAGGGGCATCCTACGCTCCTCTCCTAACCCTCACCCATAAAGATGTATTGTAAAAAAAAATAAAACAAAGGGGGTGAAAACTTTCAACATGATGCACTGCAGCATTTCCTGGCTCTGTTGGGTAGTAAAAATCATGCAAGCGCACCACTGCAACATCCTGTAAACGAAGAGAGAAACACATTCGCAAGGTAGAGAATCCACGGAGAGAAGACAGAAAGCAGGATGGAAGAAAATAGCGCAGTTTCAAAGAGAAAATTTACGAAAGTTTACTTCAAAGTAACTTGGGGTCTGCTGTTCTGCCATGGGCTCCAAAGCGGTGTCACATCCACTCACACTAAGTCACGTGACCAACTCCCATGTCACCTCAATGACGCACATATGACCGGAGCAACATGTCGGGGACACCCCACAAATCCAAACAACTTTTGACACCGCTCACACATTACTCATACCATGATAATAATAATAATAATAATAATAATAATAATAATAATAATAATAATAATAATAATAATAATAATAATAATAATGATATTAATAATAATAATAATAATGATACTAATAATAATAACAATAATAATAATAACAATAATAACAATAATAACAATAATGACAATAACACAATGCAGAGTTTCCACTGCAGCTTTTCTACTAAAACCAAATGTGTCCACATACCTCCCCAGACACCGAAGAGGTTGTCTGCATCTGGGATTTGAAACTGTCAAAAGGCACTGGGGAAAAAAAAAACAATAACTTCAGCACTTCCACACAGTGTGGTGCTCGAGTTCCCCGTCCCACTTCTTTTAATCACTCTGAAGTGATTGACTTAATGAACACCGCCGCGGGTCCTCTGGTGCACTGGGTTTTTATGATTGTGCAGCAGTTTGCGACCGACGAGAGGCAGATCCTCTAACGCTGCTCGATCCGTGAGCTAAAACCGAGGTCGATAATGGGCCTGAACTACGGTAAGTGAACCGTGGGGATGGTGAGATGGGCTTGTCACATAAAAATCCGGGTAATGTGATGGGAAGTAGAGAGGGACGTTTGCTGACGGCATGATAGAGGGGGGGGCGGGGGCGGTATGGTCGCAAAAAAAAATAAAAAATAAAATAAAGTGTAATAATGTAAAAGGTCCACCTGAGTCAACAGTCCAAGGCAAAGATGCAACAAAAAATCTGTATGTAAGACAAAAGCCCACCTCTAACCTTTTCCTTATTATTTGATCAAATTCCTGATTGCTACTTTGGTAACACTCAAAGACGTGGAGCTTTATAAGTGGACTCTACGGGATGACGCTCTGTGAGATGTGCTTTCAATGATGCATGGGAAAAAGTCTCCTTTCTACAGAGACACACTCAATCTAGAGGGAGCACAAGCCTCAGCCAACAATTTGACAAAGAGCAACAATCTGTGAGGCTTTTTATTATTTGCATTTTCTCCAGCACAGATCCCATTTTTGTAAAATAGTATGACGGGGGGGGGGGGCATTTTTGAAAAAGAAAACACATGGGGACTAAATGATGAACACACGCTTCTGCGGATCGCACACATATATCTGCAAGGCAAATTACACCATATGCACAAATTACGAGCGCCGTCCAAAATGCAAATTCCTCAAGCTCAATTAAAATTGAAAATCACAGTTTGTGAAAATATAAATCTCACACCGCTACGAATGATTAAGCTCAACAATTTGTCTTTTTTTTGTCTTTTACGACCACACATTCGTAACGTGTTCATGCAATCTCCGCTTGTTAATCGTGTCAAATCATAATTAAGAGGACAACGGCGGCGCAAAATTTAGTATCGGCTCCATTGTGGCGAAAAAGACGGTTATGTTTTTCACTTGAGAGTCTGTATAATGAGCACTGCTGTGCAATAAATAATATCCAGACAGAGGTATTGTTCTGGCCTTTTGAAATCAAAATAATCGAAATACCAAGCTTCATCTCTGGCTGCAGGCCCTAAAATACAGATTCATTATTGTCACCCAGAGCCGGCTAAAAACAAAGAAGTGCTGGGTGCATAGGAATATAAAAAAATATATATATAATTAGTTCTGGAAAGTTGCTTTTTTTTGTCATAAAGAGGACCGCAGAGTGTGTGCGTGTCCTCCTGCTCGTGTGTTCCTATCCATATGTGCGGCGTGTCTCCCCGGCAGTTCTTGGACAAAGCGAAACACACAACCCTGAGGCCAGAGTCTCTCAGAAGCGGATCAATGCGGGGGGCTTTCGCTGTCACAATCACAGATGCCACAAAGAAGGACACGCGGCCAACATCTTTCCTCCTCGCGCAAACTCACAAAACGATCTGCACCACAGGGCCGCCTCCAATGACATCCACTTATCCGCACCGGACTCGATCCAGAAATATTGCGTGTCCTTCTGGCGGGAGGCAAATCAAACAAGTGGACAACTGGAGAGCTTGAAGGAAGAGGGGGGGGGGCTTTAAAAAGCCCCCAAAAACTTTTAACATATATCAAAATAGCCTTTCATGGTCTGAAAGGGAAAAGCGTGACATGTATTGTTATATGATCTTATTGGTTCTTTTTTCTTTTCTTTTTCATTTGGATCCAATAGCCCCCACCCCTACACTCCCAGCATGCAGCGGTTCGCCCCATTACCTTAAACACGTCTGGCTGGGGCCAACTAGATTAGGGGAGAAATGAATAAGGCTTCTCGACTGCGAGTGCCCCGCCACCGACCTATAAATCACCTGCTAACTTCCTACAGCGACCCCTCCACCCCCTACGCCCCCCTCCTCCTCCACCTGCTCTGACCCCACCCCTGGCCCTGGTTTTGCCTTCCACATTTTCTTCCACTTTTTTTTCTTTTTTTGCCTCTCAATTCATTTGCCAAATTAATTCCACATTGCCTATTACAAGTGGAGAACACATGATGATGAGCCCACAATGAGTTTAGAACTAAATACCTCGCTTCTATATGACTGTATTTGATGAGAGTAGATTAAACTCTAATGATCCCTGTGGGGAAGATTGGGGTCCTTACCACCGAAAAAAAGAGCAGGGAAATGAAAAAGCGCAGGAGTAATAGAGAGCATAAAATATGTGGCTGACAACTGCGAAGCTACGGAGCGTACTGTTAATAGTGCCACGAAGAAAAATGAATCAGTGTCGGTCTGTCCATCTGACGGTGTGTCTGATTAATTAAACTAGGCGTGCAGGGTTTTGCAAGTATCAATTTTTTAGGAGCATCTTGAAAGCGGATGGAATAAGTCCGACAGGCCAGAGGTGAGCGGTTCAAATCTGTCTGCTGGGAAGCGTTGATGAGAATCTGCAGAGTAATTTGTAGTCTGAGCCAGGGCGTTAGTTCCAATCTCAAATGAAATACTCACTGCGAATCATAGGGAGTTTTTTCTAATGTGGCAGTAACGGAAATGGAACCAAGTGAATCTGCCTCCCCTTTAACTACCCCCCCCCAAACAACCCACATAACGCACTCCACTCAACCAGATGCTCAAACGCACACAGACACACACACAGACACACACACAGACACAAACAAACACACACACACACACATGCAGAATTTGAATTGCCAAAGTTATAAAGTGCTTTTCCACAGCAATGTGGGTGACTTATCGCACGCTGGCTGGAAGCCGAAAGTGACAGAGTAGAAGCCGGAGAGGAAGGGGGGGGGGCAGAGATGGATGGGTGAGGTGGGAGAGGAGGGAGATATAAACGGAAAGGTAGACTGTGCGAGGAAGAAAGACCCATCATCAGGTGCAGTTAGCGCGCACACACAGAGTGACAGCACAGTTTGATCGTTATTTGTGTCTCGCTGCGACAATTTATCTGTGTGTGCAAAAAAAAAAAAGAGCACGGCCCCCTCCATCTGCGTGTGTCATCAATGTGGTCACACTGGACACAGCTCATCGCTGCAAGTCAGAGATAACGAATGCTCAGGTGAAGACACAGATGAAGGGGCCTAGCGATGGTGTAATTATGTCACCGGCTTAGCGATGAGAAGCCATGGGTCTCATTCACCTTCCAAGCTACCTCCCTCAATTAGACACATCGGCTCCTGCTGGCTTTAATGGGGCTCTACCACTGATGTGGGGGAAGCTCATCGGCGGTGGCTGCAGGTGGGCGCGGCTGGTGTCTTTGGGGGCGGGACAAACATGTCTTTCACAGAAGGTGAGGAGAGGACGGTTTACTTTGACACACAGTTGCGAACTCATAGGTAAAATCATCACAATCGATGTTTTTTTATCAAATTAGCGCGCACACACTTTTTTTTGATTTATCAAATCAAAAAATAAGCCCGACAAACCTAAAGTGTTCATTTACGATCACAAAATAGATAAAATAATAATAATAAATAATAAATAGAAGTCATGACCCCGCCTAGATCCCACATCTTCCCGCGATGTTAACTCTATTTGTGACGGGACAATCGGATAGAGAAAGGTGAAGAAGAAAATAGTTTGGTCTCGATCAGGCCTTCCCTCCACTCCAGGTCTTACGGAGAGAAGCTAAACTGTCCCCGATCGCGTTGATGTGGACTTAATGAGTGGCTTTAAATTGCTCTGCCCATCACGGCGCCTTAAGCCCCCTTCAATCCCCGGGCCCGAAAGACTCGCCACCTGCGCGGCGTATATCTGGCGGGTAACTACGTGAAAAGTTGATGGCGCGATGGAGGGGTTCTCCGCGGAGGCTCATTGGTATGAGCGTAGGGGTTCTGTTCAGCCGCGTTAAGCCCCCAGCAAGTTCATTAAGCAGCAGGCCAGGGGAAGGACGAACAGGGGCGCAGATAGCCTGCCCTGATCAATGTGGAGGAAGGTTCTGCACTGCTGCGTCAGAGCAGGCGGGGGCCAGAGTCTGAAGAGCTTTAATGTATGCGCATTAAGTGTTGGCACCTAAGCGTTTGTACGCGTGGGTGCTGAAGGGAGGCCGAGGGGGGAGAACGCCGAGTGGGAAAAGTCGTGCAAAAGTAGGAATTGAAAACAAAAAAAAAGTTTGAAAAAAATTCGAAATCTCAATCAGTAAAAAAAAAAGTCAAGCCAGAGAACATATGCCGCCTTAATGCGAGTGTATGTTTAAGTTCCCACTGTTCCAACGCTGCAGTTCCTCCAGTTATGATGCATATCAATTTGTGTTTTTTTTTTTTTTGGACTGCCGCTGAGATGTCGGCCGGGTTCTTCTTCTGGCATCTGATAAGCGCAGTTACACAAGCAGCCAGAAAAACAACACAACACAGATAGCGTGCCGCAGACAATGGCCTGACGCCTCTTCATCACCCAGATGACAATGACAGGCGCTGTGATGATGCGTGGGGGAAAGAGCTGCACTTATTTTAGCAGGAAAGAGAGAGAGAGAGAGAGACAAGGAAAGAGGGGGCGAGAGAGAGAACAGAAAAAAAAAATCCCCTGTTCTGCCTAGAACCGCCTCCCCTAATGTGTACACTACAACACCAGCGCTTTGATTCATTTCATCCCACTTCAGTTAAATGTGATAAGAAAGCACAATTGGGATGTAGAGAATAATGTAAACAAAAAAAAAACTGTAATCTCCCAGTTGTCTCAGTAAGAGTAACAGAACAATTCCATAAGGACCAGGACAACGTGTGACAATGTGTGAAAGATAAAAACATCTTCAGGGAGAAGGACACGTCACAACCCACGTGAATCATGACACACTCAGACACAACTTCTCTCTGAACGGGCCTAATTGATACTTAAAATAAGCTTAGCAGAGGGGGCGGCACATGACTGCGATAACAATCACTCCAAAAAGGTGCTAATAACACAAACTGCAACAAAAACAATAGCTGCCAAGGATCTTGGCTACGCAATGGGTGCAAAAAAAAAATGCACAAGTGCTCCAATCTGTATTAGATGCCTGCTTATCGAAGAACACTGGGAGGTTATTGGACGGCAGGCTGGGTGAAGTTTTGCCGACAACGTTGCTGGGGTCTGAACAACAGACTGAGCATTGGACAGCAGGGAACACAGCGCAAAGTAAAATATCTCCAATTACTCAATTCCCAGCTGTGGCATATCTTGACCTGACGAAAAGAGAAATGAATAAATCGTGCTCCATTAAATGTCATCACGCCTCTTGGCAAAATGTAATTTTACGAAAGTTCAGTGCCAGTTTACAAATTGAATGCAATTGCCCAGAATGCCAATGGACTGAGCTGTTGTTTGTGTTGAATTGTGAGGCCGACCGAGAAAAGTGTGTGGGTGTGTGTGGGTGGGTGCGTGCGTGTCTGTGTGGGTGAGTGGGTGAGTGAGTGAGTGAGTGAGTGAGTGAGTGAGTGAGTGAGTGAGTGAGTGAGTGAGTGAGTGAGTGAGTGTGTGGGTGTGGGGGTGTGGGGGTGTGGGTGTGTGCGTGCGTGCGTGTATGCGTGTGTGTGTGTGGGTGGGTGAGTGAGTGGGTGTGTGTGGGTGTGGGTGTGGGTGTGGGTGTGGGTGTGGGTGGGTGTGTGTGTGAATAAATCGTGCTCCATTAAATGTCATCACGCCTCTTGGCAAAATGTAATTTTACGAAAGTTCAGTGCCAGTTTACAAATTGAATGCAATTGCCCAGAATGCCAATGGACTGAGCTGTTGTTTGTGTTGAATTGTGAGGCCGACCGAGAAAAGTGTGTGGGTGTGTGTGGGTGGGTGCGTGCGTGTGTGGGTGAGTGGGTGAGTGAGTGTGTGTGTGGGTGGGTGGGTGGGTGGGTGAGTGAGTGAGTGAGTGAGTGGGTGGGTGAGTGGGTGTGTGTGTGCGGGTGAGAGAATTCATTCTGAAGTCTGAGAGGCTACAATGCTGCCGAATCGTACCGTCAAGGCTCCAAATCTGAGAAAACACAGGAGAGATGCAATTACCCAGGGAGAGTGAGAGTTTTACCGTTGGATAATTATCCCCCACAGGCACGCTCAACTTTTCCTCAGCTCAGCCAGAGAGGTCACTCAGCTTCAGGAGAGACAGAGATGAGATAAACGTAAAGGAGAGTAAGGATGGGATAAGTGTCGGGGCCAGTTGAGAAACAAGAAGAGCCAAAAGGAAATAAAAGCACACAAACAATATCGACGCGTAATGTGTACCATAAAAAGAACAAATGTTGATTTTTTGGTGGAAAGTGCTGGTTCCTTTCCTTTTTTGGGGGGGGGGGCAGAAGCATCAAAGCCTGCAACACTTTGGAAACGGACGACTAAAACATTCGATGGGCCACTTTTCACTTCCCCAGCTTTCTCTCTCTCTTCCCCACCATCTGTATCTTTTATAGATGGACACACACACACCCCCAAAGCACAGAGACAAACACACAAAGGCATATGCAGACAATGCTATTCACGGATACTGTATTTACAGCAGATCCGTCTGGCTTCACACACTCAAACAGGGCCGCGCTCACGCACACGCACACGCACACACACGCACACACACACGCGCACACACACACACACACACACACACACACTCATAACTGCTAAGCACAATGTGTTCAAATAAGATTTACCACCACTGCTGCCTAGTCCATAAACGTCTCGGGTATGAAGGAGTTATATGAAATCTCGGCCTTATGGCACAGCTGACAATAAAAATATATGATAAACACAAATAAATTGAGAGGCAGGTCTGTGCACACCAGGAACTGTGAAATCTGCAACATTTTTGGCAGAAAACGAAGGCCGTTTCCACTCGATCTCCCAGATTCCCGAAGCCCACCGAAATAAGCCAACGAAGACCCGTCCGGATCTGTTGTGGCCTGCGCCCTTTTAGATCTTGGTGGCGGCAATAATACCCATTTATCTCAGGGGTCTAGTTCGAGTCCCAGGTAAAAACCCCATGTGGCCTCCCTTGTGAGCCGTCAGCTTAACTTGTTTATGGGCAGCATTAATCTCGCTGATACACTCTTTCTAATTAATGGAGGCTTTCCCCGGAGCTAGAAATATGAGGTGGAGGTGGGTGACGGAGACTCTCTGAGCCGCTGTAAGCAAACGCACACAAACGACAAAAACACAATGCCGCCCGCACGCATCACTGTGCACAACACAATGCCGATATGCGCAATAATCTGCCACCATTCTCCCACACACAGACCTTCAACTTTATAGTACAGATGTCCTGCACTTGTGTATTTTGTGTGTCATTTTCACCCACTGTGCCGCCCCCCTGTCTCCATTTGCTTGCAGGATGCCGCTCTATTTCGCCAGAGAGCCAATTAGCGTCTTTCACTTTGACACCGCTCTCCTCCGGCGTGCTCATACATGTTAATTGTGGCCTTGAATGGCCGCCGAGGTTTAGGCCGGCCTCATTACAGCGGGAGCATGTGACTCGCAACCAGGGTTGGGGGTCTGTTGTGGCCAAATCTCAGAACCCCCCCACCCACCCACTCCCCGTCTCCACCTCGACCACTGACTGCCCCCCCCCCCCCCCCCCCCCCCCCCCCCCCCAGGCACGACCATTCCGCAGAAAAAGTGGATCCATCTCAATGAAGGTGAGGAAGCCATCGCTTGTTAGATTCTCCGCATGCCCGAGGTCAGAGGAGATACAGGAGGGGGAAAACCATAGGAAAGCAATAATGGAACTTAAAGGATGGCATAAAACCACTTGAACCCCATAATAATGTCACCTTTTTTTTTTCCTGCATAGTTTTTCGACAAACAAAATATTTTTTTTCAAATGTTCATAATATATAATGTAGAATTAATGGAATGAATCTTTCTGAAAACATTTGCTTACATTAAACCAAAAAAAATGATTTCTGTGGAAGTAAATGCAAATTTGGAAGTAAATGCATTTTTTCAAAAGCAAAAATATGGGTAAGAGTTAGAAAAAGAAAGCCAAGGATACAAAAAGGAAGAAATAAAGCAGCGAGAGGAAGAGGAACGCAGGCAGATGTTCGGAGATGGTTGCAGTGTGTCGTGTGACCTAAGAGATACTAACACAAACACGCACACACACAATACTGCCATGGAGGCCGAGCTCAGCTATCAATGAACTGCATCTCAATTTATATCAATTTGCCTCGCAGATGTGAATTACATTTGCATACGCGTTTCTAAAAAAAATATGCGTCTCTCACACACACGCACACACACACAGAAGCGTTTCTCATTTACATGACCCCATCATCTGGCTGTCACTCGTCAACTCGCAGCGTTTACGGCACGGTCGCACAAAGACGTTCTTTTTTACTATGCTGTTTGTAATACAGAGCGCGTATATATATATGTATATATATATCACTGCCTCCAGACTGCCACGGCAACCTGCAAACACACACACACACACCTGCCATAACTACGTCAGTCCACCCAAGGACACTCAGCATTTCGGCTCTGATTAAGCCTGCACTACTCCTACGCCTGTAGAGGAGAGGCCCCTCCTGCCTGCGGAGGAAAAGAAACGACTTGTGTCCAGTAATAAATCGCCGCAGGTGTCCGGGCTCTGACCGCTGACCCCCCCCCCGACAGATGCCGGCCGGTGCGGCCTGCCAGTTGCCCCGTGGGCCAGCACTATCATGAGTGATGGCCGCGTTCCAAACCCGAGTGGGGGGGGGAGAGAGGGGGCACCGCCACAGGCGCAGGTGTAAACATCTTTAACATCCAATAAGAAGAGAGAGTAAACCCCCCCGCGGGTGGGGGTAAAGTGATATTGATGGAGGCAAGTGGTTCACTGAGCAAATATGAGAATAAATATGGCCTTTTGTATAGCATGCGCCTTTCATTAATATTAACCAACAGCCAGTCCACTCACGATGGCGGTCACTACGATTTGAGGACTGCCGTGTGTTTGGGTTTTTTTCCCATCTTATTTTGGATCATGCTTTGCATATACCGGCCAGCCTGTATACGCCAAATATATTCTCCTCCTGCCAAGTTCGGCAAAGTCACTTACGTTTGTTGTTTATTTGGAAGTGGTATAATTGTGTCACCGTTCGCCAAAGCCGGAGACACGATCGGCCGCAAAATTAATCCTGCGAGGATTCATATTGTTTTGGCACCGGTTTTATTTTTCCTCCCCATCGCGGCTGCATTGCCAGGAAATTGAGTAGTTGTGGGAAGAAAAAAAAACAAGAGACAATCAGAGACAAAAAACAGCAATAGGATAAATGGATGCCAAATAAATGATTTGGTGACCGGCCAGCGAAGCGTGAATTAGACTCCTAACCTTGTCCGACACAATCCTATTGCGTGTTTGTGTGTGTGTGTGTGTGTGTGAATACTCCTCATGCTGCACACGCGTCGTGGCTGCCACTGACTTCAGTTCAGAGAGGCATTCAGGTGCTCTGTTGGCTCACTCAGGCTGTCTGCTTGTTTTAGGACCAAAGGGGCCCGATGAGTTTCTCAACTCCTTGTTTGTGCAGAAGCTCTTTGTGTGTGTGTGTTTTTTTTGTTGTTTTTTTTTACCTCTCTGTCTCTAAAGACGCCTTGGCCAAAGGTGAAATTGTCATGTTGGACAAAACAAATTAACCTGCAATCGAGGTCCCGAATGACGCAGTTACCTGACTTGTATCTCCTTTCGCCTCATGAGGGCTAGATAGAGTCTGTTAAGGCCTTGCACAAAGCCCCGGGTCACCAGGGGTGAATCACCCAGGTGCCAGTCCAGCACCATCCACCAAGCTGAGCAGATTAGAATGGGGGACTGCGTGTTAAAACCCTCTCCCCCACCTGTGGGGCTATCAATGCGTGCAACTGCTCCAGAATAGAATCATTCCACAGAATAAACTAAAATGCCGCATTGAATGCCCCCACACACACACACACACTTTTTTTTCTTCTATTCATTAGGATCCGTAGACAGACGGTGGAGCCACCCTCTGCTCTCCCCGCGCATTCTTTCATCCCTCTCTCGGCAGGGAGTGGCAGCACACTGAGCGCCTGGCGGCAACTTGTTAACTTTGCTTCAATATTCCGCAGCAGACCTCATTAGCTGTTCACCATCACCTGGTGGCCTCACTTCACCGCGCTCATTGATGCAACCCGACCGAGGGTGCCGCTCGCTTTCTCCGCTGTTTTCGGGGGACACGGTCGGGGGCCCCGCCATATTGACACTCGCATGACTAATGAGCAGCCATTAGCTGTCATAGCGTCGTGGAAGCACCTGTAAACATCGACGTTAGGAAACGGAGGAAACGCTGATCCTGTCTGAGTCTACTTTGAGTGATCTGGAGATTGGTTCTTAATTATAGGTGGGAGGGGGAAAAAAAAATGCAACAACGCCGCAATAAAAAAATAAAAAAACATTTACTTTGATTAAGTAGTATTTAATGAGCCAGTCTGAAGAGGAAAGTCTCCTGTGCTGCTGATGATTGATGTGCAGCAATACCCTCCCAAATTGTGCACACACACACACACACGTGCATTCATTATACTTCAACAAATTCTGCATAACCATGTAAACACATGACTACAGTGACAGTGATTACTTTAGAGAAGCTAATCTGGGGTGTTGTTTTTTTTCTATTATAATCACAGTAAAAATAATAATGAAAAAGGTTATTACCAAAAGCACCATGTAATATACAGACATGAGGGGGATGTCATTTGCCTCATTTATTTGTAATTAATCAATATTTTGTAGCATTCTGCTGGCACACAGCCACTGCTCAGTATGCCGTCTGTTAAAAGCCGGGGGCTGTATCCCAGTCTACAGCATGAAGGGTCAGTTCAGCTGCTAATAGAGCCATTTAAGTAATATATTAAACACTGGACCTTTACAGAATATATTACGCCATTAACATATTCTTACGTCCTTCATATATTCTGATCATTTTTGTCTCGCTCGGGTTAAATAACGGCAGCGGCGTATAGACACTTCTGGAGGGCACAATAAATCACTGGCTGGAATTTCACCAGCATCTGCATTTGTGTGTGTGTGTGTGTGTGTGTGAGTTTGGAGTCGGTGAGGCTGGCTGGATCTCACACTGGGAAGGATGAGTAATGATGCGGAATTGAGAGTCGGAGGAAGTAAACACGTTGGGCTGTTGTTTCTATTGGACACTTCACCCCCCGAGCGGTGGTCACAGCAACCCCGTCTCCAAAAATTGCCTCACGGTCTGCCTCTGCCACCTTAAAGCCCAAGCCAAGTCATTCTAAACCACAGGGCCCACAGAAACCGCCCCTTAGACTAAGATGGTGCCCATGGAGCCGTGCGAGGCCCCGTCCCGGATAAAGGCCAAGAGAGATGAACACACCCGGGTCTCATCTTCACAGCATCTCCTTCATTTGCAAGAAGCAGGCGCTCACCGCTGAACAGACTGAAGACAGAGTCTAGCCGTCTTTGTTTCCTGGGCCTTCTTGCACTGCCAGGTCAAGCGCTCCAGTGCTGCTGGCCCACAGCCCACTTTCTCAGGGGTGAAGCTAAGCCTGGGCATCTCCCCAGCCCGGACGCCTGCCAGCAGGGACCCACCATCCCCTGGCAGAGGATGGAGAGCTTTCTTCCTCCCGTCTCCATCGCATTATCTTTTTTTTTTTTCAGATTTTAAAGGTTATCTGCAACCATCCTGTCTGGGGCCGAGTCTGGCAGGTGTGAGTGCTGCCGATAAGCAAAGGTAGACTATAGGAGGAGGGGGGAGTGATGGGTGAGGGGGCGGGGCGAGGAGGGTGGCAAAGAGACTGACCATCATTCACAATAAAAAAAAAATGAAAAAAAGTCAATAGAAATGGCAGCAGTGGTGCGGGTAGAAAAACAGAGGGAGGATATATATGTAGCCTCTATATAAAGTATTCATAACATAACATAAGGTTTTTTTTTTAAAGGCGACACAAATGTGATGGATCGGGATCAGGGATATCATCTGTTGGGGACCAGCAGCCAATCCCAGAGCTCACCAGCTCACTTTCAGCGTGCGTAGCCCCACCATTAATAACTAATAGGTGGAACATTAGGGGGGAAACAGCGAGTGTGCCTTGAGGGGCTTACATTAGCGTACAGCGTCTCCTTATCTGTGCGTAGGACAAGAGAGGGAGCGAGTCGCCCTCTGTTTGACTTTCTTCCTCCATTAACTTCCCTGGCAGGATCATTGGAGCGCCACCGAAAGTGCACAGAAACAGGGACAGATACGCAAGCTGGGCACGTGTGCAGCCAATCAGCAGAGCAGGAGGGAACACATTGAATATTCAATTAATTTTCACAATACACGCGATCACATGCATAAATGTGAATATGCATAGAAACTGGCTTATAGAGGTCATTTCTCTCCGGGTCAGATTGATCGCCATCAGCAGATGATTCTTTTTTTTTTTTTTTTACCCACAAAAACTTTGAAATGCTGATCAATATCTAGTTTTCATTTGTATATTAATCACAACTAGATTTTTCCTAAATGCACAAAATGAGCTGTAGTTCACCCGTGAAAGCATAACACTCGATGGTTATACACTGGAATAGTCCTAAAAAATGACTTCTCCGTGCTGTGCACGATCACAACAACCGACTGTTGCTTATGCAAATTTGCACCCTACCCAACTACTGTTTATTGTGGCGATGCTGTTTCGCAGGAAAAAAAAGGGCCTAAAATGAATACAGGGAACAGCGAGGGGTTAAAAATAATACTGAACGATGCGGCCAAAGCGACAGAAAAACAGATTTTTTGGGGGGCTGCAATTATATTTCATTTACATAAGTGGATGAGTTCTAAAGTGAAGAGCTTTTTGATTTGCATGCATATACCAATGGCTGCTAAAACATCCCTAATGTGCGGCACGGAATTACCAGAGGGGGGGTCACACCGTTTGAAAAGTATTTTGAAATCCAGCCCTGTGTTACACTGCGGCGTGGCAAAAAGCTACTAGTGTGTTATCGTGTGGAATGTGCGTAATTATCATGATCACTAACGATGATTCATGGATTGTTTTCCCGGAGATCGGTGATGCACACAGATTGTACAGTGACCAGGGAGGAGATTTGCCCATGTGCACTCAGCCAGAGGGCAGCCATGTTGGAAAACACAACACTTGTCTTCAACTGAACACGCATGTATATACACGGCTACACACCGGGCGAGCGAGAGAGAGAGCCACTCAGACCCCGGCTACACAAACATCATTAATCAAGCTGATTAAGATTAGTCACTGGTGAGCTCCCATACCTGCTTATTATAATTTAATCAATGCACGTGTCACTGCAGCCATGGACCGAACCAACCAGACAAAACACAAAAGACGGAGGGAAAAAAAAGAAAATAGCACAAAAACGAGACAAAGCTAGAAAATACACAAAAAAAATAAGAAGTAAGTGATGGCGCTCAGGCCGAGCGTGGGCAGAATTGGACACAAGTTAAGGCGCCTTGTGTTGTTCCGCACTTTCGAGATAACCTCTGCTACCTCCACGCGAAGGGTCCACGTGGAAAGGTTCTATTCAGCGCAGTTCAAATTGCGTAACCTCCCCCCATTCACAGTCTCTGTGCACAGCTGAAAACACATCTCACAAAAGAAAGGGGAGACGCGGCGGAGAAGGGAGCTGGAGGCCCAAAGTAAATAAGAGGAATAAAAGAAATCCTCCTCTGTGACTTCTACAGCCAAGCCGAAACCTTAGTTTATTTACTTCTCTGCATTTTTTTCGACCGGCTGTGTCCTCCCCGGGATTGTTGGGAAATAGACTGTACTGATTTTGTTAAAGAAACCACTCAGTGTTTCAAAAGCAGATGGGATGCAATAATATATACAGTATATACCTATACATATCCGACGGAGGCGTCGAGTGTGGAGATAAGAGGGGCCGGGTGAGCAGGCAGGCATGCAGGACGGCAGATATTTGATTTGTGCCAGATATTAAGCCACTACATTTTTTTTGGGTGGGGGGGGAGGGGTAGAGGCAGGGTAGGGTGAGGAGATGGCTATTAGGTGGGTTGTAATCTACAACTTTTTTTTTTTTTTTGTTTCAAGATGCCACTGAATCCTACACCCTCGATGCAATTAAACTGATGCCCTATGGAATGCTGACACACCGTAGTGCACCGGGTCCAAAAACCCAGCAGTCGGTCTTCTCGGTGACGCTCTCATGTGTTCCACCGTAATGAAACAAATTCCTCAAAATTAATTGAGTCGTGATTTATTGATGTTACAAGGCGGCGCGTAATACCCCTCAAATGGCAGATTTAAACGTCATTAACAAACGGATATCCAGGTGGAATATCGGCTTTGAAAAAATAAAATAAAATCATTCCCACTGGCACGCAGACCCAAAGTGCCATTCGGGGGAAAAGGCGCCTGCAGCTCAGCTGCCGCAACAGATGATTCAGAGCCTATGGGAGAAATATGAGGTATGTCGAAAACTCTCTCCAGGCCTACAGGGGGACTGTGGCTGAAGAAAAACTAAATCACTATACTTAGAAGAAACTAACAAGCAGAAAAACAGCCTGCTTTACTCGCTCAAAGTGTCTCAAATGTGAGAGTTTCAGGTTGAGTCTGCGGAGTGAATCAGGGATGATCCCGAGGGGGCCCCCCACCCCCACCCCCCTTGGACAGCCGGGGGGGCTCGGAAGAGAGTATGCTTACCGCTTTCAATTAAATGCTGCCAAGTGGAGCTTCGTGTGCAAATGCGAGGCTCGGGGCGCAGACTGCTCAGCTGAGCCCAGCCCATCATCAGGAGGCCAAGCTCTGCCGGAGTAAACCACACTGGACTCTAGGAAACGAGGAAGGCTGCCTGAGGCGGCAGGAGTCACAGGCTCTCTCTCATCGCCAGGATGTACAGACGCACACGCACGCCATGGCCGGGGTATCGGTGTTAATCAGATGCTGCTACTGTCGGAGGGGAGGATGAGTCATGCGCTTTGAAGAGGGATGTTCCCGGGTCAAACCGGGTGACGGGGGTAAATGGCCCTGTATTTTATCTCATGGGTGGGACCGGATCCCACATGAAGCTCCCTGCCAATTTTGATCTATCGCTGATGTCAGCTCATTAGCGGGCGCTACCTTTGCAAAGTCATCAGTCCGTGTGGGCGCAGCGGTTCCTCGTTGGTTTTTACAGGGAACAGAGCGGGCGGAGATGGATTATGATTATACGGGCAGGAAGTGGTAAAGTTTACCTATAAAGTTAAGTAAAGGTCACACGCTGATCTCGTTGCAAATTACAATTGCCAGCGTTGGCTCTGTTCATTGCTTACATACAGACAATATGATTCAATACTCTCATTAATTTCAAATGGAGATTTTTTTTACAGGACACACGGATAAAATATGAGGAGCAAGTAGAAGTGAAGTTTTTTTTTTTTCTTTTTCTGGCTGCTCATCTCGGCCCCTTCCACTCACGGCTTCAATTGTATCAGATGACGTCATCACCTTTAACAGTGTCTTTCATCACTATTCAACTTTATTTGGCATTGCTTTGTTTTTTTTTCAAAACCACAGGAAAAAATATATATATATATATATATATATCTGTTGTTATGTGATTCCTGGCATACTTTTAGAGAAAAAAACAACAACATTTAAGCCCAGTTAGGGTTAAGCCAATGTCGGGCTTCAGAATAAGGACTGAAGGCGAGGAGGGTGGGGGCCAATGAGGGGAGAGAAGAAAAAAAAAAAAAACATGACACACTATCTCAAGAGCAATAGAGAGGGAGTGAGAGTGAAAATTGAGAGAGCGGCAAAAGCGGCAGCTCTCGTTCGGTAATGGAGGCGGTGGCGGGGTGGCTTAGCACACATCGCACTGGTTGCCCGGAGCAACCGTGGCAACAGGGGGAAGAGGAGGATCGAGAGAGGCGGAGGTTCAAGGACTTCACTTGTTCCAGCAACATTCTAATTACTCTGAGGCGACGGCATTTAGTGAAACACACGCATGCGCCTGCTCCACAGCGACAACGGGGTAGAAACCCGCTGAGATTTCTCTTTGGCATTTCTTTTTTTTTTTATATATGTACAGCTGCTACTCGCCTCTCGTGCTTTTTGAAATGACTGCCACAATTTTGAAAAATACAGAGAGACTATGGAGGCGGACTGGTAATGAGAGACGCTGAGATGGGGTGGTGGTGGTGGTGGTGGTGGTGGGAGGGGAGGGGGTTGGGGGGCTGGGGTTCAACAATACAAGAAAAGAGGAATGTGAGGAGAACAGAAGCAAAGTGAAGCGCAGATAGAGATCGACAGTGTAGGAGATACAAGCTTGAAGAGGGAGGCTGCTGAGAGATATGGAGAGAGAGAGGACAGAGGGGGGGGGAAAAAAAGGATTGGACTGGGATTTGTAAGGATATAAAGGCGCGCACAATACAAGAAAAGAGGAATGTGAGGAGAACAGAAGCAAAGTGAAGCACAGATAGAGATCGACAGTGTAGGAGATACAAGCTTGAAGAGGGAGGCTGCTGAGAGATATGGAGAGAGAGAGGACAGAGGGGGGGGGAAAAAAAGGATTGGACTGGGATTTGTAAGGATATAAAGGCGCGCACACACACACACACACAAAAAGTGATTAATTGGAAGACGCAAGGATGGAGAGTTTTGCCACGTCTTGCTCCGTGTGGCAGCTGCCAGTGATCACGCCTTAAAAATGCATATGCATATCTCCGCGCGTGTGTGTGTGTGTATTTTGTGTTTTTTTGTAGGTCTGTGTGTGAGGACACGCCGATTGAAAAGCGCCTTCTTACTCCCGATGCCATGCCTAACGTGATCAGCGCTCATTAAGAGCTCTCCAGAGCCGAGGCACCTCACAGACAGAACACGCACTCCGACGAGACACAACCCAGCTACACACAGGCACACACACTCTCACACACACACACACACACACACACACACACACACACACACAAACGGCTTCCTGCCCGTAAGCCTCTTCTCCAGTGTAAACAAACTGGCACTTGTAGCACTGGCAAGACTACTCCACCGAACTGTAATCCAAAAA
The DNA here is from genome assembly GCA_016785305.1 of Colistium nudipinnis. Lineage (NCBI taxonomy): Eukaryota > Metazoa > Chordata > Actinopteri > Pleuronectiformes > Rhombosoleidae > Colistium > Colistium nudipinnis. Next base: position 86,398 of record JAFBJU010000887.1, read on the forward strand.
ACGGCTCACCACACGGCTCTCCCGGCCTCCTAATACAAATGTAATTTTAGTAGGTAATAATAAAATGCTATAATTTCTCTTCATTATATTAGATTGGACTGCAGATTAATTGCTGGCAATTTCATTTTAACTATTGTTCCTGTATCACTCCTATTAGTATAATGACTGCCTTTAGGTACCAACCATGTACCACTATGTATCAAAGACAAATGTATAACTTTGATTTTTGTTTCTTATATCCAGTTATATTACCATTCTTTCTATGCAGTTCCTGCATTGTATAAAACCAGTACGGCAAAAAAAATAAAAATAAAAATCTTTAAGGAATATTGGTGCATACGCAGTATCTTTCATCTAACCGCTGGATCGGGGGTGGATGGTGAAAGATGCGGCGAGAAAAAAACCCGCCCAGCGAGGAGGCAATTTCGCTCCGTTTGGACGGCGGAAACAGATTTTTCATCCTTATGCTAAAGTATGATCACAAGAGGTCACATGTGAACATCGCATGTGCATAGGCAAGCCTGATAAATCACCACAACAAGCTGATCCATTACACCCGCCGACGTTACAACTGATGCGGTGCTGTAATCTGCTGGCTGGGACAAGGTGACAGCGCACATTCCGGAGCGTACAATCGGCCTTGTCTGGGACGTGTTTCCTCCTGAGCACAGGAGGGGACTATTTAGATCCATCGGGGAGGAGAGCGGCCCACGGTTGGCCCCTTTGTTGCCTGTAATGGATTATTTCATACAAACATGCAATTGGGGCTGCGTGGCTGATGGATAGCAGCCATTGTTATGGTAAAGCCACTCTATTGCCTCTTCCTGGTGCCGCTATTAATCTCAGTCAAGTCAATGGCGCCATTGTGCAAAATTCGCCCATTAAACTGTAACCACCTTTGACTACAATGAAAGTGTCACACTGGCACCTTGCAGACTCTTCCCAGGAAGGAAAAGAAAATGGGGTGTTTTTCTTACAGATTACATGGCTTAACATGAGCGTATTTATAAGCCTGTAGAACGTTAGGGGAGAGAAAAAGAGAGCTGTGTGTCTCATTTGTAATTGTGGAATGTTTTTTTTTTTGTTTGTATGGGGGATTGTGTGTAGGTGCCGGGCGGTGCAGGTTAACAGGTAACTAACCCCATTTCCTGAGTGACAATGAACCCGGTTGACCTGCCGCGTTACGCTACAACAGCCCGCGACCCCGGAGTGGGACGTGGAGATGGATGGCGACAGAGGAAGGAGGACTAAAAAATAAATAAAAATAAAAAAGGGTACTATACAGATCCCAAGCGTGCTACTGGCCACGGTGTTTCAGGATGACACAATTTCTCTTTCAGGATACGTGGTATATGCCCCGTCTCCCATTCGTCTTCACATTTCTTTTCCCTATCCCCTTCTGTCAAATTGTGAAGGCCCCACATTGTTCCTGTCAAAAATAGCTATGTAGTGCCTATACAAAAGCCCCTATACACACACACACACAATGTCGCACACACACTGGTACATACCTCCTAACCCGTGTGTTGGAAGAGAGTGACCTCTTTTTTCTCCCAGCCGGTTGTGACACACAGCAGCCTCTCCCATAGGAATCCTGAGTGGGACAGATAAGCAGTGTGAGAAACCATCATCTGATTGTGTCATTGTCACCAAAGTGTTTATAGTGTGTGTGTGTGTGTGTGTGTGTGTGTGTGTGTGTGTGATTGTCTACGTGCACGTTGCTGTGTCTGTGCACAAATGTATCTCCCATCACCTGCAGACATTAGCATGCCGGATCGCAGGGGTGATTTGGGTGACCTTTGGCTGGCTTCACCGGGCGGAGACATTTGTTTCCAAGACCGTAGCACATTCAGCTCAAATTGGCGAAAAAAAAAACGTGATTGTGGGACAGGAAAATTCAAGATCATTTAACTGCAGGGTTCGATGAGAAGCTAAAAAGCCCAAAAAGCCTCTCAGAGTCAGAGAGGGAGGTGATTAAAGGCCGTCATCAAATCTCAACTCCTTCTCCGAGCCACAGGAAGCAGCTGGAGAGCTCCGATTACCATCAATGGCACTCCACCCTCTCCATCTGATCCCACCCCCCTAAGAGGCTGTTAAACCCAAATGGGCTTCCTAGTTAAAACCTGCTGTCAGGTAAATAATAGATCTTTTATTATCGATAGGTTGGCGGACTGGATAAGCATAAAAGAGAGAGAGTTTATCAAATCCAGAAGGGTGAGCGGTCAAAGGGTGTAGTTCTCTGATCGGGGGCTTCCAATTTCCGCGCGTACTTGCGGGGACCCGACGGAGCCGTGAAGTGGAAACACTAACTAATGTACATGTATCTCCAATCAGACAAAAGCAATAGATCGGAGTAATTAGAAGGCACTGACGTGTTACATGGCGCCGCCATTTAGCTAAGCTCCTTTTCACGGAGAGATTACACGGCGACCCGGTTTATGTCGGCGCCTCTCGTCTCATCAGCGGTCCGAGCCAATGCGCCCGAAGGAAATGGAGCTTCCTGAAGCAGCAGCGGCGCACAACTTCTAATGAATGTGCGAAAGTGTGTTGTAAAAAATAAATAATAATAATAATAATAGGTGCAGGCCAGTGGAGCTTCATGAACAAAAATGCCGTCCGCGGGCTTTGTTGCTATGACGACCAAAAGCAAAAACGCTCACCAGCATCCTCCCGTTTGCAGCGGGTCTTCACCCGCAAGAGGCCTGGGCCCGTGGAACCGGTGACCTGAAAAACAGCAAACACCACGTTGTGAAAAATTGGAACATTATTGATGTTTTTTTTTGTTTTTTTTATGTATTCACATGCCCTGCGTGAACCAACACACAGGGCATGTAGCAGTGTTGCACCATTGCAGAGGATGACGACACTGAGAGACACCCGCCGCAGTGATGTGTGGCCGCCGGTCCTGGGGCATCGACGCACTCAGCCCATAACGCTGATATCAGGCCCCCCCCCCCCCCCCCCCCCCCCCCCGCCGTGATATCTTGTCCCGCCGGAGTCGTAAATTGCTCCGTGCAACGTAGGCCAGCAGCAAGGAAGCTGACACGTGAGTGCTTCAATAAACGTGCACGCAGATAACACTTTGCACCATGCGTCTTGAGATTTCCTACATCCTAAATCCCCCCCCCCCCCCCCCCCCCCCCCCCCCCCCCCCCCCCCCCCCCATCCCCCCCCCCCCACCCACACCTCCTCCCACTAGTTAAGCAAAAGAAGAGATTTGTTGAAGTTAATGTCATTAGGCAGGTTGCTAATGAATTAGCAGGCCTAGTTAATGGTGCTTTAAAGGAAAAGCCTGTAGAGATGGGAACGGGAGGAGGAGGAGGAAGGTGGGAGGCGGGGAGGAGAGAGCTACTGTGGTCGAGGGAGAAAAAGCAAAAAGATGATCACCAGGGAAAAATAGATAAGTGATAAGGTGAGTGAGAGAGGGGGAGGAAAAGGGAGAGGTGGAAGGAAGAGTTGCTGTCCACTTTTCTCTCAGTGGTGGTCTTCACAGAGTAGCACTATAAATTGTGTATTTAAATGTATTTCCTCACAATGGAGGCGCGACGGGCCTTCAACCAAGGACAGAGTGGTTTATTTTTTTGGCACATTGCGCTTTTAATCATCTCAGTGCTCATTGCCCTGATAGACTTGTAACGTTCCTCTTTTTAAAATGTCTGCGTGAAGCCCGTTAACAATTAAGAAATACGGCTCACACTCCTCCGTCCGCTCCACTCTGCGGCTACTGAACTCGCCTCTCATTCGCTTAATTGTTTTTATACTATTCACATTTATGGGTGGCAGGTTTTAACGCTCCGCGTCGTTATGTCTAACATAACGTAAAATGGCTATCGGTGCTGCTTCTGTCAACTCATTATCGCACAACTTTCGATTTCTAATATGACTGTGAACACCACGGAGTGTTTCGACTGCCAGTATCTTACACACCGTTTCCCCTTCAGTAGTATAGGTATATGATGCAGCATAACTTTTAGTGGCGAGCGATTCACCCGGAAAATCTCTTTGCAAGTATGTGAAATGAAATAAGTACATTTTTTAACCACCGCCATCCCATAAAAGCCCTGTTCCTTGAAACGTTGCTCGTGGTCGCGTGAGCTGTGTCCTTTCCTGTCCAATATGCTTTGCGGCAATACTGGACTGCCGTGAGCGCCTTCATAATTTATTATGCTCTGGTTAGGCTCCAGCAAATATTAAAGTTTTCAATTTTCTTTATTAGATTCAGCTACAGAATAAAGTCACTGTAACATCGCCACTGCGCGCACACGGTAGTTTCATTGGTCAAGTGAGCCATTCATTTTTTATTTTTTTTTGTCATGCAACATTCTATGACTTTTTCCAATCAAGCTCTCCATCATTACCAAACTTTCTGCTTTCAGATTATCAATTGAATTCTTCCACGTGAATGGCCCAGAGGAATGCACACACAGAAATGTGTGTCTCTCTTGTGAGAGTGAAAGTGAGGGAGGGAGGGAGGGAGAGAGGGAGGGAGAGAGAGAGGGGGGGGGGGGGAGGAGGGAAGGAGGGGGAGGGTGAGAGAGAGGGGGAGGGGGAGAGAGAGGGGGGGGGGGAGAGGGGGAGGAGGGAGGGAGGGAGGGAGGGAGGGAGGGAGGGAGAGAGAGAGAGAGAGAGAGTGAGGGAGAGGGAGGGAGGAAGGGAAGGAGGGAGGGAGAGAGAGGGAGAGTGAGGGAGGGAGGGAGGGAGGGAGGGAAAGGGGGAGGGAGGGAGGGAGGAAGGGAGGGAGTGTGAGAGAGAGAGAGAGAGAGAGAGAGAGAGAGAGACTATTCTCATAGCCAAGAATAAAATGAAACTTTCCCAAAATATGCTGATATTTCTCTAACTGGGACAAGGAAACATCGGCTCAGTGGATGTAAACATACCTGACTCTCGGAGAATCTCTGAGATCTCCCAGAAGCCAACACCACCCAAAGTTCCTACAACCGTCCGCTCAATACCACCCTCGGAACCCACCGCATTGGCGGCGCCTGACATCGCGTACCTCCGTGTACGCCCGGCACGGTCGCCGTGACGACCGTGGCCTCGCGCGCCAAAACCTCCATCCCAGCTGCTTTACTTACTTGCTTGACTTGATAAATGATAAATGAACGCTTCACGTCAAAAAATTGAAAATGCATTTCCGCCATGTCGCCAAGTGAGCATCTGTGGTGTGAGCGCACAGCAAGCGTGCGCACCAAGGCACACTTAACAAACTTCTGCTGTGGCGGCGGGAGCATTCATCATCACGGTGTCACTTAAGGAGCATCCCGCTACAGCGAAACAATACCACCGACCATCGAGAGTCATCTGAGACTCGTTGTGTTACACTGCCTCAACGCTTTTTTATTCAAATTCAGTTCCTTCCTTTAAAAGCTGCAGTACACAACACTCATGCAGCTGCACACATTCAAATATAATCAGCGTGCCGAGAATTCCTTGCAAGGACCCCAAAAATAATAAAACCATTAAACTCATGTTTATTTCCTAATTCCCTCTTTGATTTCCTACGTGGCTCAGCCAGATTTTCCCATTCCACATCAGCAATTCCTCTCCAAAGCGAAAAAAAAAAAAAAATGAACACAACGCTGTGATCCATTTTGGTCTCCCCAAGACATCCGTGGTGGAAAACAATATCCAAAGCTGTAGTGGCTAATGATCCAAATGACAGCTATTTACTAAAAGCTCAAATTTGGAGTTTATGGCATCCCATTAAATGGAAAATAATCACGTTGACAAAATATCAGCCAGCGTCAGATGGATGAGCTGCGACATAAAATACAATGGTACTATGGAAGAAATTGTGGCCCGCCAATAAGACGAACTTGCTCACGGGTGGGACGTTTTTACCTGGGAAGGGTTTCAGGGAAAGTTTCGGATTATTCCACGTTCCCCTCCGTTTCCGCTTTACGCTACCACGCTCGCCATTCCTCTCTTCTCCATCCTACGCAAACCGGCTCTTTGATCTCCAAACTGCGAAAGGCGGCTTTATCGCAGAGACAACAGTGAGACAGATGATCGGAGAGCTCCGGAGGAGAACGGAAAACGAAAAACAAAAAAGGCCCAGGAAGAGAGCAGGAGAACGAGCCGCGGTTACGGTCACAAAGAGTCGCGTAAGCACCTGACGCAAGACAGCGTCCTCCTCCTGAGCTTCTACCCCGGGGGCTACAGCGCCAGACAAATAAATACCCATTGAGTAAATCGGTAGACAAAAATCAAACCAATCAATGACAAGGGTCGCAATAGAAGATTTCAGACACTGAGCAGAATGAACACCTGCGCAATATTAGTTTCAATATACTATTGGCAAACGGCCAGGTTAAAAAAAAATTGGAACTTTACATTTTTCCCTAATATGTTTATATATATATATATTTTTTTTTTTTTTTCTGTCTTAAAGAAAGTCCTTAAACCGATCTCCACACACTGACCCACACCGTTTATGCACGGTATACTTTATGCGTACTTTACTATGATATCGAATACTTTGTTTTAATTGTAATATTTCACCACCGGGTAGGTTTTTCCTCGCTTTATTGTGTTTGCATCCAAGGCCGCAGCCATTAATCCAATTCAATGGCAACCCAGCCCAATCCAACTAGAAGTGAAGTGTGCCGGGGGGGGGGGGCGGCCAGATTGCCCTTGCAGTCGGACCACCTTATCAATCCGATTAGAGTGTGAAAGGACACTTACGATCTCAATTGGCAGCGCATTAGTGGTCTACTCAGCCCCGGCCTGGAATCCAATGGCTAATGTTTGGGTTAGCGGGGGAGTTTAAAAAAAGATTATTTGATTTCACTTAGATATGCCCCTGCGTGTGAAATCAAATAGCCATAATAGATAATGCGTGTGCCAAATATGAAAAAAAGGGCCCCGCTTCATTGGAGGCATCGATTTGCATGCCGAGCGTTTTTTTATTTATTTGCCGCGACAGAGAAAACATCAACAGTCGGGGCCCCTTAGATGAGATTCTAAAGACCATTCTGAGAGAGAGAAAAAACAGTGGAAAATGACAAGGATGGTGATATCCGAGGAAAAAAAAATATTATTTCTTTCGGCTCAGTAGGCAAAAGACTAATAATTCAGTCTGCAAAAAAAAAAAAAAAAGAAAAAGCAGGGAGGATCAAGGGGGCTGAACATATTTCCTGTTAGAGCCTCTTTATGTTCAGCTTGAAAGCAAAGCAGAGGAGGGTGGATGTCAGAAGGAAAGTTATTTTCACTTTTGTTTTTTTTGTTGTTGTTGCTCTATGAGTCTGGCTTCTGGTGTCTGTTTTTTTTTTTTTTTTTTTTTCCCAAACCAAGACAACCATCCGTGTACAGAGCTGGTTGACAGTGGGGCCTCTAAAGGGGACGGCCATCGTTCCAAAAAAAAAAAAAAAAAAAAAGCTAGATTGTACATAGATTCTATATTTTTGGACCTTTATAAATGTTATCTCATTTTTGGAGAATAAACACCTGCCAGTGCCGATAAACAAAATAAACCACGGCCATGACAGGTTTGCCTACATGCTGCTTACACACACAAAATCCTCGAGTGTCGCGCGCCGCGCTGCCTTTACACCCTGTAAGCCATTCAGCCGGAATAAATAAATAAACGCGCGCGCGCGGCAGTGGAAACCTCATTAAACTCCCACTCCTCTTTGAGGTGAATGAGCGGCTGTTTCTAGTCACAGAGGGGGCAATTGGATTTGATCTGTCAGTGTCCCGTAAATACGTTTGTTTCAAGGCCTGCCGCAGGATTGCTTCAGCTGCGTGGGGGGCGCTCATCGCTCCCAATTCTGCGGCTCTGGATCCAATTTAAAAAAAAAAAAAAAAAAATGTCATTGGTGAAACCAAAATAGTAAAGGAACGTCTGACTGCAGACCCCCTGGTTAAAGTTAAGGCGGGCCGCTTGATAGGGGATTATAACCGAGGAGGTACACTATGAAGACACACACACACAGACACACACCACCACACACGTTTTCAGATGGAAAAAAGGGAGGATGAGATCCTGGGGTAGTTATATGTCTAATATTGGCTTCCCCCGCTATATCAAACAGACACACACTTCACAGTCTCACAGTGAGGCTAATCATCACAAACATCGCATTGTATCCAGCCAATAAATTTGACTCAGATCGCCAAGGGAACGGAGCGGATCCGCTTTATGCGGTATTCTTTTTTTTTTTCTTTTCATCCTCTCTCGCACATCCTCCCCGTCTGTCTCTCCACAGGTCCTCGTGTCCTTGCCTTCCCTTTAGCTCCTTTCATGATTGCTACACCCCCCCCCCGCCCCCTCTTTTCCTTTTTGCCTCTCCCGTCTCAGGCCATCGAGCTCGGATTCTTCTTCCTCATCAGAGTGAGCTGATGGAGATTGTCTTGGGTAACTCGGCCTTTACAGCAATCACAGAGGGGATGCAGGCGGCGAGCACCCAAGGCCCAGGGAAAAAAAAACGCACACACATACATTTCCGCACGCACCACTACATATACACGGTCCCCTATATACACATGGGCACTGGTACCAATATGCTAATGGCTGGCCCGGGGGGCAAGGGTGAGAGCGGCCGCTCTCAGATTTTATTGGTGTTTGAGATGAGGGTACGGCGTGTGCGCGTGTGTGTTTAGAACACTGAACGTCTCATCAGCCTCAGCCATTACCGCAGAGGCCACCAAGGACAGAGAGAGACAGCACACCGGGGCGAGCAAGGGGCTTCTGAAGAAAGGACGCATCGACAAACGCGCGTCTGCTTACCACTGGTGGTCATTCACCGAGGGGAATGGACACACATATTTGCCCAAACTGCGATAAGAGGAATCCAATATATTCTCCGGGGGCAATGATGTCCCCGAGGGCCTTAACTAGACTGGTGGTTCGTTGTAGTGCGTGTGTGTCTGTTTGTGTGCTTGTGCTCGGTATCTTGTGTGGCTGGCTAGTGCTTATGTAAGGCGCTAATTGTCATGCAGTGCGCATGGTGCAGACACTCGGCACAGACTCCAAGCGCTGAATATTAAAATCATTAAAAATATTATATCCACATATCCAAGGGACAGCATGTAAACATCAAAAAAAGTCTCTTGCGTGCACTGATATGCCAATTTATATGTACATATGTATGTTTATTTAATTTTTCGCATTTACGCCTCTGTACTTCTCAGTGTCTGCCTTTGAATGTGTGTGTGTGTGTGTGTGTGTGTGTGTGTGTGGCCTGCATGGTTATGAATCTTAAGTTGCACATCAGAGCAACTAAATGTTAGGCTGTAAATCACAAATCTGAGCGAGTGACATGGATATCTAAATTAATAGGCGCGTGCCACAGCTAAACAGGATTTAATGCGGTTCCAAGGACGCCTGGATGGTCCCGACACATGCCGAATCAAATTCATTTGATGCTAAATTGGCTAAAATCCCACAAATCGGTGGCCTGCGCTGCACTTTTAGGATAAGAGCTCACGGAGCGTGGGCCGCGCCACAAATTATGAGATGAAGTAACTCGGTCGAAATCTTTTTTGAGTTAATATCACTTCCTGTCACGATATCAGAGAATAATTTAATAATTAAGAGATTTTAAATATGGATGGAAATATATCAAAGGGAATGCAGAATGGCATTAAGCGCTAGTCAGAAAGAAATGTGATCAATCTTGTATGAGGAGTTTCTCAAGCAATTTGCGGCCTGGTTTCGAAAGACCCACCGCAATCTTTTGGGGGATTGGTGTCCCTCCCCTGCATTCTGCAACTTTCCTGAACTCTCCTGATCCAATTTGGTCAAAGAGTTCTCGTCATACTCTTGAGTCCTTTCGTTGAGTTAATACCGGATGCTACTCCCTGGAACCCGTACCAAACCCCAAATATTCTGAAATACAAATGGATGACAAATAAAAGTGCAGAGTATAATGGCGATAAATATTGCTGATGGGGGGGGGGGGGGGGGGGGTGGAGGGTTTTTTTCCTCCGGGGGGGGGGGGGTTAGAGGATTTGTTTCCTCCTTTACTCCTGTGAACAGGCTGCGAGTTTTCTTCTTTACTTTTGCCAGAAACAAGTGTTTGGGTTCTTATCTGACTCATTAAGAGGTTTCATTCATCAGCCGTGACACCGTTACCACATATGTTTTAACGCCATATCAATCACATATGTCAGCATGTCCCATTCCCGCTGAACATTATCCACCGTAAGCTGCCCCGCTTAAATGTTTCCATCCGGACCACCATTAACCTCCGAAACTCTTCGGTGAAGAAAAACGCACAAAACCAAAAACTGTCTGACAGCGCGACACGGACGAGCGATGTCTATTTTTGTTTGTTTTTTTTCCCCGTTACGAGTCAAGATTTTTTTTCTCCATCCTCATGTTGTGTGTGTGTGTGTGTGTCTATAACTCACCGGGGCTTGCTTCCTTGAATGGGCCAATCACGCGCCAGCGTGGTGCGGAATCAGAGCCCTGCAGGAGTGAAGAGAGAGAACAGGGTGATTGGTGCTACATTCGGACAATTACTGGAGCCCGAGGCTCCCGCACGCCAGAGGGGCTCTCTGGGACAAATTGAAGCCACCTAAGGAGAGGAGATGGCCGGGGGGGAAAAATAAACTGGGCTCCCTCCTTCTCCTTGGCAGCGGTGTCTGATTAATTCTCTGTAGGTATGGTGCATTACCACATTCCATTCCATTAACAGCTATCTGGCAGTTTATATTGTTAAGTCTGGGGGGGGGGGTGTAAAAGTCAGCACTGGGAGTATTACATGGGGAAAAGACAATGTGACTTTTTTTTGTGTGTGTCTCTTCACAGCGTGCAGGAATCCGGTGACTTCAATGTGGTATTCACAAAGGCCCTCGTTTTGTTTTCCCTTTGTCGCCGGTGCTCGCCTTCAATCCCTTCCGAAAACGGTGAGACAGCATTCACTCAATGTCAATCACAGCCCAGCGGCTCACAACCCACTCCTTTTTCTTTTTTTTCTTTCTATAACCACACTATTACAATATGTATGAGGACTCCCGCTGATGGGAAGACTATTTCCCCGTTCCTTTTGTGGCCCTCATTCTCCTCTGTGGGGCACATTTTAATGAAAAGTGTGCCGGTGAATCACTCGGGCATTCGGCGGCGGCTTGTAATTTCCACGACACGATGATGTGAATAACTATGAGCTGATCATCCTAAAGACACTGACGGCGACCAGAATAAATACATTAACACAAAACCCCCCTGGAGAATAAAGGGCAGAATCCTTCGGCACGCGACGCCACTTTGCCCCCTGAGAGGCCCTGACAATAAATCATATTAAAATGAGGGGAGGGGGGGGGGGGGAAATGTTCAGGGAAATGTTCATTACAATGACCTCACACGCTGTGAGAGAGAAAAAGCGCAAGAGAAGCAAAAAAAAAACAAAAAAAAACGCTGCATTCAGAAGAGGAAGGAACAAAAAGGAGCCCAAATGTTCCCATCGGGGGGAATATCTTCTAATAAACCTCCGCAGGGGTAAGATTATTGGTAGTGATTGTGTGACTGTGTGATGGTGCGTGGGAGTGTGTGTGTGTGTGTGCGTGGGGGGGGGGGGGGCTGCCTGCTACACCACCTCTCCTGTGGGGGGGGGGGGGGCTGCCTGCTACACCACCTCTCCTTCATTCCATTATAGCTCACTGCTATAATATGCATCGGAATTGCCGGCAGGTGGTCGCTCCCGTGCTTCGGCAGGCGAGCGAAATCTCTTATCATTTGAACTTGAGGGGCTGTGTCCCGGTGAGCGATGACTTATTCATGGCGGTGAGCGCGTAGCAGGGGAAGATTATCTAATCCACGGAGAGCCCACCCTCCCACCAAGGGCATTCTAACCAAGTGTTAACCTGTGGTGGAGCCCCAAGCGTCTGTTCCCTTAAACAAGCGGGGGAATTTATACAGGAGAAGAATTCCAGTCAGAAATAAAAAAAATAAAAAAAATAATATAAAAAAAAAAAGGAGACACATCCTCATACAACTCGTCAAAGTAAACCAAAACTACACACGGTCTAAAACATACAGGTCACACAGGTGGCACACAGGTCTAAATGAGATCTTTACCACAAATTAAAAATGTAATTTTTATTCTCTTCAGGAGGCATTTACATGTACGGCCGTCACCGAGGCGACGACTATGCGGTAACAACCACGTGACACAGTGAATTGCACCTGGAAACCCCGGCTGTTAAGCGGGCCGTGATTACATTTCTTTTCATGCCGCCACAATTAAAAGCAGCGGGGCTCTGCGTCCAAAGGCGGGAGGAGTTCCGCATGCACACACACATACACACACACACACACACACACACACAATCTGGCTAGAGCATGTGCGAGGGAGTAAAACCCAAACCCAGAAGATGCGCACGCACACACGCGCGCACACACAGACTCACTGACACTTTGATATTGTCATTATGCACCGTACGCATATCTGTATCTGTATTAATCCAAACCGAGCCAGGGCAAGGGGGATTGTGGGTAATGGTGGCACCTCCCCTGGAGAGGCCACCATTTCATGGCTGGTGACTCTGGCCTCTCTGAAGGAGGTGCTGTGATCGATCCTCACAGCCACTCTCTCCTTCTCTTTCTCTCTCTCTCTTTCTCTCTCTCTCCATTCCCTCCCTCCCTCCCAGAACATTTTACGCCGGCTTACGCAGCGATGCATTTGATTGCACAGCACCTCGCCGGGGCCAACTCATCAAAAAGCCTGATCCTGGGAGAGGCGGGCGCGGGGAATAAGTTTGGTCGAAGCTATCTCTAGCGGCTGGAGATAAACTCTGTTTAAAACTTGAGGAACTACCGAGCAGAGCATCTTCACGAGTGCACAAAATCGAGCGTAACACCCACCCAGCGCAAGGGCGGCGTAAAATACGAACGGGTAGATAGCCAGAGCCCCGTCTGAAGGGCGGGGAGGGAGCGGAGCGCGGAAATCCCACACCTCTTTGCCGCGTGAATAATCTGCCAGAAATCTTTGAATGATTTAGCGACAGAGAAGCCGGGCAATCGGGAGAGCACGCCGCATCCCCCGGCTATCGCACAACAGCCGCACTCTGGCTCGCGCTACGCCGACAACCACTGAACACGCACAAAACAGCCGCCGCCGGGATCTCAGTGTCCTATCGCGAGCCGTGTCCGTCAGGCCCCCGTGAATCATTCAGGGGGTGGTCCGAGCAGGATTTTATTATTGATAAGCCGCCGAGTGCGGGACACTCAAAGATTTGCCCACTTCCGTCAGAGCACCAGGCGCCTCCGTCCCAGGTCGTCCGCCGCCGCTGCGAAACGGAGAAAACCTGCAGCAAACCTTCGATGTGTGTGCGCGCGTGTGTGTGTGTGTGTGTGTGTGGGGGTCATTTTCTGCTCCACCTCGCGCCCGTCCAAGATGACACCTCATTATAGCGGGGCTATAATCTTGTCTCCACCTCGGACCCCCAGGCGCTGCCAGCGGGCTAGGACACACTCCACACACACGGCGTTACAAGCGCACACGCTGACCCTAATAATAATAATAAGCAGCCCACTTGATAACTTTTTGGAAAAAAAAACTGTACGCTCCGGTCTGTAGGCACAGGTAGAGAGCAGGCAGGCTGCTCTGAGCTGGATTTGGTTGAGCAAACAAGCGGTGTGGAAAGAAAATCTGCGTGCACAAATGTGAGATATTGTGCTACAGTGTGCGTGTGTGTGTGTGTGTGTGTGTGTGCAGGTCTTGGTCAGGGAGCTTGGGGGGGAAAATGGCAAAATGACTTGTGAAATCCCTTTTGAAAATGGACAGTCTATCCTCCTGCACACACTTCTCCCTCTCGCCTTCAATTTTCTTCATCGCAGGACTCCAGGTGGAGTGTCACAGGCCTATTTCTCCGTCCCTGAGCTCTTTTGTGTCATCTCCGTATCAAATCCCATCACATGTGTGCACACACGGCGTGTCACCAAACATTGTGTCTTTCTCACTGGATCAATGGAGGCGGAGGGAGCGGCCTCACAAGATAAGAGTGTAATTACAACCCCCCCCCCCCGACCAGGCTGACCAACAGCCCCCGGGCATCCTCAACAGGAATAGGCCTACCTGTGTGCGCGTGTGTCTACGTGTGCGGTGTTATTTCAGTATGCATAATGTATGTAACACGGTTAAATCTATAACTACATCAGATAAGATGTAAATGAAGTCAATCTCAGGAGTTTTAGAATATATAGCACATTCACACACTCTCTCATATATTGAATACTAAATGGGATCAGAAAAACAACACAACGCGCCACGACAACAGCACCGCTGCGCTCTGAAATCCATTACTTGACCGTGCCACCACAATTTGTCGCTGCACTGAGGCATTCTGGACTACACCCAGTGGACCTTGAACCCAGTGGCGAGTACGGTATAAACTGCACTGCGTCTGAAAGCGCCATCACGAGCAGTACAGAGAAGGCTTCAAAACAAATATAGAATAAAATACAGTTTCTTATCTGATAACAGAATTAAACAGGAAATAACTACAAATGGTCCAACCCGAACTTTTGGAAAAAAAAAAAAAAAAAAAAAAAGGATCACAGTTCTCATTTATTTTTCTTCCATCTTTGAACACGTCTCCTGGGCTCATTAAAACCCCGGGTTATAATAAAACATGACTCATACAGGTGCCCTCTTAACAGAAAGGAAAATACTGGCTTTTCTCTGAACTGTAATTACAGTATGTACAAAAAACGGTGCAAGTGAAAGGTTTATTGAGTTTGCCTGTGTGTCTACTTTGTTCTTTTTGGATGTCACTGCCTCTCAGATGGTTTTGTGTTGCATTACCTTCCCGCTTCAGTGTGAAGACCTAGAAGGGCTATTTCTGGGGTCTTTTTTTTTTTTTTTTTTTTTTTATAGCATACTCAAAAACAGCATAGTCAAAAACTGGGAAGAAAGGGCATGCTGGGGGTGTTGCATGTATGACTTTCAGTCGGCTATACATTTTCAAGAAGTCTATAAAATGATTGCCATCATACAGTCATTTAAGAGCCCATTCGAAGGGCAGTCTGCCTTGGTACCACTCCGACTGACTGTAAAAGTGAAATACGGCCGCACAGGCCAGATTTTTGTACTTTTTGTATAAGTGTGCTTATCAGGCCGTGTGGAATTACCCCATCACCCCACTGATGTTTTTTTTTGTGTGATTTGAATCAATAAATACATTTCTACGCCCTAAAAATGATTGACTGGTTTGATACTGCAAGTGCTTCCAGCATACTGAAGCAAAAAAGGAGAGGTGCCTTAAATTGAACAGATAATTGCCACGCTAGCGCAACATGCGAGTACAAGGAAAAAAAACACGCGTCTTCTCTTCAAGGAGAGGTGGAAGAAAAATGTATAAGAAAATGTATATATAAAAAGGTCTGTGTGTCATTCTCTATGATTTTCCTCACAGTGAGTACAATTTATCTGCAAAGCACTTCATAATGATTTCAACATTTTTTCCTTCTACTACATTTATTTATCTCCCCCATTTTTTTTTCTGGGCCCATTTTATCTCCTATCCTGACAATCAGGGTCTGGTAGAGGTTATGTTTTTATTAAAATGGACATTAAATCTTTACATATGTGTCGCCCTCACGGCACTGATAACTGGTGTGTGTGTGTGTCTGTGTGTGTGTGTGTGTGTGTGTGTGTGTGTGTGTGTGTGTGTGTGTGTGTGTGTGTCCATTCTTTTATGGCAGAGCCACAGTGTCTGTCCTTCAGTGATGCTGACGGTGGATTTAAATTCATTACTCTGTGAGGCAGACAACCCATCATTCTCCACACAGTGATTCCGCATTCATATACAGTGCACGTGTGTGTACATGTGTGCTACACTTCTAGGTGTGTGTGTGTGTGTGTGTGTGTGTGCCACACCGCAGCCTGGTGTGTGTGTGTGTGCGTGTCAGACCTCGTGAAGGTCAGGCAGATAGGTGGGGTCAGCCCACTGTTATTCAACAGCAGCAGTAACGGAAGCTGCCAGGAATATTGATTGACAGCCTTTACAGCGGCAGCTTCACTTGGCATGTCATTGACTTAAAATGGAAGACTTCCACCCAAGTCAAGGAGCCTATGATTATCTGCCCGCATTTATCACACTTCCAGGATACGCTGCTTTCTCTGACCATGAGCTGACCACCGTACATGTGAATATTGATCTGAAGAGGGCTACACTTCCTGCGCGTGTGGGTGTGTACGTCCATATTCAGCCCCCTTTTATTCGAAAAACCTCGAATAAAAAGGCACAAATACAATTACTACATAATCTGAGGTGAAATAAATCTAAACAAATACAAGCAGAAGTTACATTTTTAGATTATGGATTTATCAAAGGATATAAAGGGGGCGTATTTAAGGAGCAAAGATGCCAAATGTGACCATGGTGATTTATGGGCCGCAGAGCTACAGAGGATATTGCTTTAAATGCACCAAAATGGCCATTCCTCATCCGGCCCAAAGAAGTTATTCAATTGCCACCCAATATGGCAGGGACAAATGACAGCCATTAGGGTGCAAAGAGCTTCCAGTTGCACTTTGGCCTGAGTTTCTCACCGAGCGATTATGCCGGGCGTTCACCGGGAGGAAGATGAAACTGATTCGAGGAGGATGTGATCAGCAGCCAGGCTCCAAAAGATCATTATTTTCTTATTACTGCTGCCAATATTATATTCTCTGACCCTGGACCTTAAAGCCCACAAAGTTATACTTTGTCAGCATCAATAGAAACATTTGAAAAATGTTTACAAAAGAAACTTTCACCTTTTTAGTTCAGACTACGAGAGTGTGTACCCAGCTACTGAAGGATCGACGAGGTCAAAGGTCACAGACAGATCGGAGACAAAGACGCGATGATATTTTGCCCAAAATGTCATCACACCGTCGGAAATGTGAGGGGGGGGGGGGGGGGGGGGGGGAGGGAGCGCGCGGGGGGGAAGTGACCGACGACTGGAAAGGAAAATGAGGACATTCAATTCCTCTCTACTTCCTTCCTGATGTGAGACAGCAAAAGAAAGACACAGAGATGAGGACATTGGATCTTGGGGCAGAGAACCAGGAAGTGGGGAGAAATTGTAAAGACCCGACCATCAAAGCCCCTGTCTACGAGAGGCAACGCTAGAAATGGCAGAAATAGAGATATATACGACTCGATATAGAGGCGGTTCAGCATCCATTTGGCAGGGGGTATTTTTTTTTTCTGTAGCCACCTGTTTCTAGCCGACACATGGTCGCACGCTTTCTTGTGGCGTGCACTCGTTCTCCGCCTCTATGGAGAACAGCATGATAGAGAATCCTCTCAAGGTTTTTCCTGTGAGGATGATACGAGCGCGATGCATTGTGCGGTCCCGCAGGAGCGCGGCCACATCTGGCCGTCGCATCCAACAGAGAGCTGTCCTTCGGTGCCACGTTATCCCCATGCATCGCTTCAGAAGACAATGGGAGCCGCGCAGCTACCTGACCGAGACATTACCCCTTTTCGACGGGTCAATATTCTTTTCTCATTTGGGAACGCTGAAAACATTCCAAAACAGACACGTCGGCCTGGCTTCTTTTTTCAAATGAGCTTCGAGCATGCAAGTAACAATGTTAAGCAACATTTAAAGCAAATAGGATTTCCAAATGTATATGAAAACCAGCGTAATCATTCCAGGTGCTGCATTTTTGTACAAGTACAATCAGACAACTGCTTTTAAACGGAACAGCCCCCCACCCCCACATTCCATTTGTCACCGGCCCACACCACCACCACCCTCAATGAGGACGCATTGTTCCTAATCCCACGCTCGTTTCCCGCAGCCTCGGCCCAGCGCCCGTGGCCAAAAAAAACACTCGAGGTGATATCGGCCATGTCCTGCAGGTCTGCATTGTTAGCCACCGATTCTCCAAAAAAAAAAAGGAACGTCAGGAATTCAAATTAAAGCAGGAATCCCACTTTATATTGAATTACCAGCTGCTTTCTGAGTCTCCACATGTAAACGTGGGGTTTTATTTTAACACAGCAAAAAAAAAAAAAAAAATCTCTGGATAATGAACCGCAAGAAATAGAAGTACATTGCTAATTTCCCACCTGGGGAAATACATCAGCCTTGTAGCCGACAGAGAAGGCGTCAAAATACGTGACACTAAAAACGCGGTGGAAGAAATTCCCACCCCCGGGGTATGTGAAGATGAACTTTTTTAACCGTTGTAGGGCGGCGTGACAGAAATTCTAAATTTCAATGTGGGAGGTGCGCGTTGATGGCGACACGGAAGGGAAAGGTCGCTCAGAGTTCAACGACAGGCTCCAGACAGTGGCTGTCGGCCCAGACTCAGCAGCTTGGCCATGTGTGGCCTAACAACCGCCGGTCCTCTGGGCACCTCGATCCAGGGGCCGGTCGGATGATGTGCTCGGCCGGGCGTGGCCTCCACATATGCTGCGATAAACTGAGAAAAAAAACTGCCTTCCACTCCTCATCGATATAGAATTAGGACAAAAGATGCAGAGTGGTTGATCTTCCTCACTCATCTCGAAAATGAAGGCCATCGCCAGATATTTATTCCTAGTGTTCAATACATTTGACTGCAACTTGGATTCTTGAGGCAACTTATTTTCCGGCAACCTGGATAAATCCATCAAATGAATAGGTTTGCCATCCGTATATATATATATTTTTTCCTCATCCGCTTCTTTGATCCATCTTTTATTCCCTCCTAACTCTGCTCTCTTTATGCCTCTGCACCAAATGTCACTCCTAATACCTGTTTGTTTATGTTACCCCGGCGAAGAAAAAGTACAACTCACTTCGAGTGATACCATCACGCTGCATTCCTTGAACACAAATGCATTTTAGCCCCATAAGAGCAATAGAACTGACAAAATGCCGGAGCGTAAAATAAACACCCGAAAACAAATAAACAAAGACAAGGATTAGCGCGACAACGATGATGAAAACTTACTGATCAACTTTCTCCATATACTCTTCCTGTAAGACTTTTCTACGAGGGACTTTACACATACATATAATAAAATCCTTTACTTTTTATTTTTTACATGATGCTCAGACGTTTAAAGGCACCAAGGTGAACAGTAAACATTAAACAGCATTTCTGGGAACCATAAAGGGGAGTCGTTTTTAATATCACTCCTAAAACCTTCCCTCCCTTTTTTTTTTTTTTTTTTTTTTAATAATGTCAATGACTCACTGCAAAGAAGTACACCTCCACCTTCAGCTGCGATATTTACTTGCTCTCCGCTGCACTGATTGAGGTGTGTGGGCCGGGTAAAATCAGTTGAAGGGGTTTGTCAAGTGTGTTTGAGTGTCACTGTGTATTTATGCAAGCATGTATTTATGTGTCTATATTTTCCCCCGTTGGCTGGAAACATAATTACTGCTTTCCTCAATAAATATGACGTACTATAATTAATGTCCCAATTTTAGTTTTAGAGTTTTCAGTGGAAGCTAAGTTAGCGGTGCTACTGCCCACTTTGAATATCATCCAATATTATTTTTTAACACAGTGTGTAAAACACCGGGGGATATATTTACTGTTAATTCACTTCTAGGACCTCCCCCAAGACCCATTAAAATCAGAGTTTTGGTTGGTTGGTTACTTATTTATCAAGATGTGAAGTGAAGCATAAACTTAAAGACGTGAAGAGATTGGGAAAATCCTTTTTGCAATGCTGGAATACCACAAGTGAGAGTAACGGATTTGCTTTGGAGTTTCAGGGGCAGGTGCGGTTTTGTAAATTGAATCCTTGTTTGTTTTAATCGTCGACTTCGCCTCTCTTTCGGGGGAGCCACAAGTGGCACAGGATGCCTCTATTGCCTGAGGATATTTTGCACTGCCAGAAAAACATGCCCCCACACCAATTACCATCTCGGTTTAAGTATAATGGGTTGAATTCTTCTGGCACGCCAGCCTTAACAAATCAAAGACATTTTTTTAGTTTGAAAGGACCAAAAAAAAAGGACGCACACCTCGGCATCATGCAAATGTGTTTGCCCTGACAGACAAGCCCCCCCCCCTCCCCCTCAGGAGAGACAACCAAGTTAATTTGAGTTTTAAAGGTCACAGCCGGATGCTGTCATGAATTACAACTGAGGGTGAATAATAAAATCAGTGAAGAATAATGATAACAGATTGTTTTTTTCAATTAACGTGACCACCAATGCTGAATAAAAAAAAAACTCCAAAAGTACACGGCAAAAAAACATAAACACTACAAGTCCACAAGCGAAAAACTGTTATTCACAGAGGACCGTACATAAAGATCCGCCCACTTACACAAAGTAGACGTGTGCATTATATCATCACGGAAATACTTCTCCCCAGACTATTGACCCTCAGCGTCTGTTTGTGGTTTCCTTCATCAACGCTAATGAAACATCTGTCTGCTGTTCCTCCAACAGAGGCGGTACAGTTAATTGGGAGAGACAACCAAGTTAATTTGAGTTTTAAAGGTCACAGACGGATGCTGTCATGAATTACAACTGAGGCTGAATAATAAAATCAGTGAAGAATAATGATAACAGATTGTTTTTTTCAATTAACGTGACCACCAATGCTGAATAAAAAAAAAACTCCAAAAGTACACGGCAAAAAAACATAAACACTACAAGTCCACAAGCGAAAAACTGTTATTCACAGAGGACCGTACATAAAGATCCGCCCACTTACACAAAGTAGACGTGTGCATTATATCATCACGGAAATACTTCTCCCCAGACTATTGACCCTCAGCGTCTGTTTGTGGTTTCCTTCATCAACGCTAATGAAACATCTGTCTGCTGTTCCTCCAACAGAGGCGGTACAGTTAATTGCAAATAGATTACCCTACTAATTATGTCACTTTTCAATGTCCGTGTTTGCGTTGAGATTTAGAGAAAAAAGGGGGAAGTGGTGAGTGTGTGTGTGTGTCTGAGTGCTACATTATTCTTGGCTATGTAAACAAGCTTTGGAAAACGCAACCCTTTGAGGATGTACTTATCCGCTTGTTGAAGTGGTTGTGTCGGTGATGGTGTTTACAGGCCAACGCTCAGCCGTGCATAAGTGAAAACGCTCCAGGTGTCGGCTCGCATCCCTTCCCTGTCAGCCTGAACGCAGGCTGCATTCGGCGCCTCCACCTCTCGCTCCTTTCTCAGCGTAGACAGAAAAAGCCATTTTAAGTATTTTTTTTTTTCAATATGCCGGTTTCCAACCACGTGAGAGAGGCCAAGGTGGAGACACAACATAGTCACGGGGAGTGGAGTGAAAGAGAACGAGCTACACGGAGGGGGTCAAGAGGTCGGCACAGACAAGCTGGGAAAATAAAGAAGAAGATATAATGATACGCGCGATGTGTTTCACCGGCCTTTCCTGAAGCTGGAGAAAAGAAAAAAAAAAAAAGAAGAAAGATGGAAGAGTGAGAATGATGGACAGAGACGTTCGATTCATCAAAGGGTTATGTCATCACAGCCAGGTATGAGAGCTGGTAACTACAAACAAAGTGAGTATGTTCAAATGTTCTAACTTGAGATGAATACAAATAGTGGATGAAAGGAAGCCAGCAAGGGAAAGTGGGAGACGGAAGAAAGAAAGAGAGAGAGAGAGAGAGAGAGAGAGAGAGAGAGAGAGAGAGAAGCAAAGGGAGGGTAGAGCAACAGAAAGAAAATTCAAAAACTTGACATGTTCAGAAGAAAAGGCGTTGAGTAATTCCATAATAAGCAATATGGTAAGGTGACCCGGTTGACCTTGAGGGAATGTGAGCGGGCGTTCCCGTGGCCGTCCAGAGGCACTCGGAGGAAGCAAAGCTGTTCCGAGGTCAGCACCAAAGGCACAGGCACAAAGCCCCAGGCCCCAAGATCAGATGATATTAAAAATGCACAAGAAGGAACTATACATCGACGCCTGAGGACGAGCTGTGTCGCATACACTGGAGAAAAAAAAAAAACAGAGGGAGGAATAAAGGAAAACCAGAATGAAAGAGGGAAAAAAAAATGAAGGCAGGGAAAAGATGCGATACCAAAGACAAACCCGTAATATGCCCGAGATATAATGATCTATCTTCATGTAATATTTCTTGCGTGGGGAAAAAGAAATAACATTGTTGCAGCACTTAATGAAAATGCACGAATGTATTATCTTTTAAATGACTTCCAGGATTTGTCCCACGGACACCGGGAATGCTGATAATGAGCCAGTGTATAAAAAGATACAATAACAAACGCCATAACCCTCAAGCAGCATGACGGGGACGCATAATTAACTCCCTTCATAAAGAGATGATGTGGGACAATTGCCTGGTGGTTTTCGGAGACAACGTGTGGCGGGGGATGCCGTAGATTTCTCACAGAGGGTCTAGAGGAAAATAACAACTGCTTAAAAAGCGCCACGCGGTGGGAGCAGGATCAATGGGGTGTGTAATTTAGCGACTAAAACAAAGAGGATTTAATGTTAAGTTAAGTTAAGTTAAGTTACACAATTTCCTCATATTCATGTTGAGGGACACCTAAATCATCAACCAACATGCAAAAAAAAAAATCAAAATACAGGATCGTGCCAGAAGCCGCCGTTCAACCTCTACATCCCATCACTGATGCTGCTCACTGACATTCAAGACTCTACAGAGGCCCGGAGGCTCAAAATAGAGAGGCTGAGAAAGACACGAGGTTATACGTCCTCAGGTGCGGCAAATCCTGGAAACATCCAACGGCGCTTCCTTTGATTCCCTGTCAAATCAGAAGCGCATCTCCTCCAACCCACCGACAAGAAAGCACCTCGGAGAAAAAGGTTGGAAAAGGTTGTTTTCTTTGTGTGTCATTAACAGGTACCTGACTACGCTGACATGAAGGCTCTGGTGATTACTGTGCTTGGCCTGCAAACGGGCCTGGAGTGCATTATCCTTTTACACACCTGATGACGGGTACACAGAGAAGGCAGATTTTATAACAGAGACCTATTTTAACACTGTGAGATTTTTCCCTTTGCTGCCGAAGGTCATTCCAAGGGTTCAAAAACTCCGGAAATAAAACGTGCGCCGTGGCAACAGGAGAAAAATAACTGCCCAGTGGGAAGGCCGAGTACGCAAGCTTGAAGCTGCTCTGAAAATACTTCAGTCAGTCAGGTTCTGACACCAAGTGCATTCGACCTCCACTACCAACAAGGCTACTCGTGAAAATGTATGATATTATCATACAACTTGGACAGAGAGAGAGAGAGAGAGAAAGATTGAGCGAGTCAACTGCATAAACCTACGGAAGAAAAAGAAATCAGAGCTTTCAGCTTTGATACTAAAGAGACTCCTGTGAAATTCCCCAAATGATGTTACGAGCCGCGAGTCAGATGCGTAAATCACACCAAGACGCCTCTGCGGTGACTCACAAAGTACCTGTATACACAGATTGACAGTAAAACTCCGGGTCCTGCGCACAGTAAGCCTGCGAGAAGACATGCTGTAAGCAGCTTAATGTCACCCCAGAACAGAGGGAAGAAGAAGAAAAGGAGCTGAGGGGAAGAGAGCTTGATGGATGGAGGGAGGGAGGGAGAAGTGTGGATGGATGGATGGATGGATGAGGAGAAACAGGGATTTGGCCCTGTGATAGGATGTCACGGAATGGGAGAGAGGGGGTGAGGATGACATGGAAAGAAAAGGAAGGGCGCGGGGGTGTGTGTGAGAGAGAGAAGCGAGAAAGGGAGAGAGGGGGGGAGAGAGAGAGAGAGAGAGAAATCCTTTCCAGTCCGCTTAGTGACAGCCCCCCGCCCCCCCCACCCCCCCAAAGTTAGTCGACACATAATCCAGGTAACGTGGCCCGAATAAAAGATGCAACATCAAACACGCTGCTCGCCCTCCCCGCACGCCCAACCGACGCGCTGCGCGTACCCCAGCCCGGCCCTTTCATGTCACCTCCACGCAGCACGGCCGCTTAAGCTCATCAACGTTGACAAATCCCCCCCCCCCCCCCCCCCCCCCCCCCCACAAAATGCTGAGAAAAATAGAACTGAATCATTTTCATAAGAATACGCAGTTAGACTGGTTATTTATTTGTTTTCCGCGCAGTCCCGCTCGGAGGAGGACAAAGTGCTAGTGCTCCCACGGTGAGAATTTGAGGGGAGCGCTACATAAACACAGGACCCATTAAGTATGGCGGATGTTATTTGCGGAAGTGACAGATCATCCTCCCTGCGTTGTCTGGTAATTGCAGACGCTGCAAGGTGGCACTTCAAAGTGGATGTGGTCAACAGAGGTAGATCTAAGGGGGGGTGTTGCTGATGCGTATGTACACAGTCCATCATATACGGTGGCGTATGACACCATCTCGCCTATGGAGACCTCCCATGGGGCATTGCTCCGGAAGGCCTTAGTTAGTGGAAGCTGCGAACACGTAATTGAAAGTGGCAGTGAACTGGGTGAACACGGCCCCAGAGGCAGAGGGGAGGACGTTTGATCAGGAATGGAGGGTCACCAAAGGGTAACAAAAAAAAAATGGCAGGAAGTTAGTTAGCGGGGCAAATTGGATGATGGACCTTATGAAGTTTCAGCGAGTGTCGAGTGTTCTTTTTATTTATTTTTTTTTAAGATAAAGAGTGAAGGTTTCTTATCGCCCTTGTTTTCCCTGCTGCTCTACATATCCACACTCACACACACACTACTGTGAGCACACACACTATTTTCGGGGAGTCAAAATTCACCTCATCAGAGCCGAGTCCTCAGGGTCTGAGGGAGGGGGGGGTGGCTCTCCTCTGCCCCCGCTCTCCAACTCTGTCTTCCCCTTCCGTCTCTTTCCCACTCTCACACCATTTTCTCCACCGAGCCCCAGAGCCCAGACCTTAATGAAGACGAATGCGAGGAATCAATTTGCGGCATCTTCCCTCCATCTGGCCGGGGCGCGTCTCTGCGCCTCAATTAGCACGGCAGCTGGGGGAGAGCTCCTCGGAAGCAGCCCCATATTACACACACCAGCGTCTCCCGGAGCAGCCACAAGCTGCATGGCATGGCAGAGAGAGAGAGGCATGAGAGTGGGGGGGACTGCGCTACTTAAAGATTAGAACCACTTTTTCTTTCCGAAATCAAAAGGACGAAACGATAGCTGTGCTGAACTCCATTCTTCACCATTAAGTGCTCTCTAACAAACCCGTTGATTAGGAATAAAAAGAGAATCAGGGCGCCGTTCAGATCAAGCACCTAAAACAAAACAAAAACACTGTGCCGCTGTTATCCACGTATACAGGTTGTAACTGAAAAATCAAATAAAAGTAAAAAAAATAAATAAAAATGTAGAACCAGGTATTGAGTTTTTCAAATTCACAGACTTGTGTTGTTTTCTACAGGGACGAGACTGACTCACCTGGGGGTCTCTCTCGTCAATAACGCGGGAGATAAAAATACCTAAGAATGTGTTTGGTGTACAAAGGTTTTGCTGCTGAAGTTGGTCTAAGTTAGAGTTGATTACATAAATGTCCAGCAAAACTTGCAATGTTTTGCAACTACTTGCCCCACTGTGGGACAATAAAGGATTATCTTATCTTATTAATAATTCTCTACTAGTGGCTAAGCAATGACCTCAATCACTTGCTTTTCAATACAACTTAACTGCATGTGCTACATATACTATATATACTGTATATATATATACTGTATATAAATGCTATAATGCTAAATGTAAAAAAAAAACAGGCAGTTGCCCACTGACCGAGGCTGACTAAATATCGACATGTTACTGTCCCAGCTCAAACCACTGGCGTCCATCATCCTGCATATCAGATTAGTGTGAATTCAACGTGTGTGTGTGGGGGGGGGGGGGCAATATCCAGTTTAATCTTGCGCATTTACAGTGTAAGCTTGTTATTATGACAAGCTTGGCAGTGGATGGCGGGGGGGGGGTGGAGGCTCCTCTGGGGTCGATTAATTGCCCTTAAGATAAAGGAAAATTGAAACCCCCGGAGGGAAATTGAAAACTGGAGGCTGAAGTCTACACTTTGTCTGAAAAAAAATTGGACTTTTTAGAAGTGCTATTTTGTTTTGTCAAAATCAAAGCAAAATGGTTCTTCTAAAAAAAAAAAAAACACCCTTTAAATGGAGGCTTTCATCAACAAGTTCTCTCCAGTGGCCAAAAGCCGACAAAGCAATGACAATTACTTTCGCAGAATTGTGCTTTGTTATCATCTTTCGTGCTAAATGGTCCCTCATCAAAGCACGTAGGTGTGCGCTCTCACCTAATTGAGTTTCTCCATGTAGGTCGCGCTTGATTTCACAACAAGCCTGCACGCGGCTCTCTGCTTCTCCGTCTCTTCATTCCTACGCTGGCCCTCCCACATTCCTAACGTGAGGCAGATATGGTAAAGCGTACCAAGGCGAGGTTATGCCAGAGCCACATGAGAAGAAAGCAGGTGAAGAGACGTCATATTATGCACATACACATAAACGTGCAATCGCATGTCTTGCACTGCATATATAGATACCCATGCATTTGTCCTCCCCCTGCAGTCTGCGACTCACACACACACACACACACACACACACACACACACACACACACACACACACACACACACACACACACAGCTCTTCTAACGGCGTGCCCTGCAGCAATGGATTCGCACTCGCCGGATGAGCTTTACTAAGCTCTACAGGGATGAGGGACGGGGAAGACCCCTTCGTGCCAACAAGGAGGAGGCTCTGATGTCCACGGCGGTATGTGTGTGTGCGCGTGCGTGTGTGTGTGTGTGGGGGGGGGGGATACGCACACGTGCTGATGAGTCAGAGGGTGAGCGCTGAATCCCGCCTGTGGGCCGTCAGTCCACCAAGGCAGTGGCTGTGTCAGCAACGCCGACATCTTAGCCACAGTGTCGCACGCACAACCACGACAGCACATATCTCTATTTTGACGATGCATTTGCACATTTGTACGTCGGTGTGCGAGTGCACGATGGTACACTGCAGTTTAAGTGTGCGTGCTTAAAACTGCACAGTGGGCCACCTGGGATTTCATGCAGCAGGTGCGCCTGGGAATGACTTATAGCAGTTGGAATTTTAAGTGCGATCCCAATTTTGGATTTTGAGTGTGAACATATTAAATGATCACTTTGGTTGTTTGGCCACATCCTCTCGGCGAATGAAGCCGACAACCGAGACAAGCCCGGGAGCCACGTTCAATGTTCAAGAGCAACAAGTACAAGGCCGCGGGGGGGGCACTGAACCATCAGGATGCCTTTGATAACGATTGAAAAAAGACCACCAGAAAGAGACTCCCTCTTCTTCACTGTATGATGTCAATGTACTTCCTACCATGCTCTCCGGCCCTGCAACCTCCCCCAACCACTCAACCACCAAGGGGGCTGCGCGTTCTCTGAAGTCAGTCCGCACCAATTAGTCTTGGCTGCAAGCCGCGCCTTCGCACTGTCAGTGCAGATCACCTGCTAGTTCCACGCCGCCCATTAAAGCCGAAGGTGTTCGAGGAGGCTCGCTCTCACGAGGGGGCCCTGGGTTTTTTTTTCCCGTGCTCGTTGCGTGTGTTTGACTCTAGAAGAGTGATGCCGCTTTTTTGTTTTTTTGGCCAAATTGAATGTGAAAAAAATAAAGGGCGGGAGAAAGCAAAACACGCATGAGTGTGTGTGCGCGTGTGTGACCGTAATTGAGAGAGAGAGAGAGAGAGAGATAGAGTGAGAAAAAGGATGATTTGTCTTTGTCAGTAATGTGTAAATGGGGGGGGGCCTACAGGAAGGCTGCATCTCTGCTGCCCCTCTCAGGTGGTGAGAGGTAACTGCACTCTCTCTGCTGGGACTTTAAAAGGTGTGGTGTCCCCTCTCCTCCCAGTTCTCCCAACATTTCTTCCTTCTCCCTTCACTTATCTCCTTAACGGCTTCAGTTTTACGTTGCCTCTCAGTTAGAGTTATACATTATATAACTGGAGTCCACAGTAGACCAACAACAAGGACAGCTTGTAATGACACAATTAATGAAATGCGGAAAGCCACAGGAGAAATGGCATGTTTCACACTGTCCCGGGCACCAAATTAAAAGGAGCAACACAAGCACACCTTTCTTTCCTATACAAAATGTTGTTGTTTCTCAGCGCCTTCAAAAGCCTCCCACATTACTGTGGCAAATACAATTCATTCAGACGCACCATCCCTGTGATCAAAGATAACCTGCATCGCTGTTCCAACCCCCGCAGGTGTTAAAACTTCCTCTGAATATAAACACATTGGACTTTATACCATGGCAGGGAGCATTTACACATTTCAAAAATATGTTCTTTTTGTTTGGGAAGTATTCGCTATGTCGTTTAGACATACCAACCAACTTCAGCCCGAGTAGAGGCTCAATTAGCTATAACAGGTGGGAACAGATGTGAGTGTACATGACCTTTAGGGTCAAAGTCTGGCAAAAAGAAAACGACTGAGTTCAAATAAGGGACAAACCGTCATTGTTAGTGTTACTAATGCTGACAGCTAATTATGGGTTTCTGGTGCAGAAGTCACACTATGTGTCCCAAACTTTGCAGACTGACCTCTTCTCAAAGACTCCTCCTAATGCAACAATGTCACCCAGCGGTGGCCCCCTGACACTCATTATTCACACAGACACACAAAGCTTGCAAGAGAATTGCAAACACAGGTTGTTTTAAACAGGCGTACAACTTTAAAAATGTACAAATCTCTGCCTGTCCTTTGAGTTTCCTGACTATCGCTCATCAGATGAACTTGGCCAGCGCGCTGTTGAGATCTACGACAGAAGTGCTGCGTCAACTGGGAAAAATCCCCATACATTTGAACTGTCCTTGCAGTTACTTGGTATGCTGTGTGAGTTTGAAGGCCGTGTGTTGCAACATTGCCCCAACAAAAACAACGCGACTCGTTTGAACCAATAACCAATGTTTTCCCTAATGGACACACCATCCATTACATTATGAGTACATATTCTAATCCAGTGACATTTTTACTGCCACTGATTAAATTGAATGTTACCCTGCTGGAGACTGTGGCTAGAGAGAGAGAGAGAGAGAGAGAGAGAGAGAGAGAGAGAGAGAGAGAGAGAGAGAGGGAGAGAGGGAGAGAGAGAGAGAGGGGGAGAGAGAGAGAGAGAGCGAGAGAGAGAGGGCGGAGAGAGAGAGAGAGAGAGAGAGAGAGAGAGTGTGTGTGTGCAGTGGCGCTGTCCTTGGTCCTGAAGCTGACTGGGCCTGGAGCTGACGACAGGAAACACTGAGCTAATCAAATCCCGCAAAGTCACGGGAGCCTAAAAACAGCGGGACACACGTGGAATTAAACATACCACTGTAATCCTGGTTATAGTCACTGCTACCGGATAGACAGGATTCACAAACTATCTGCGATGAAGCCAGAAAGACAATGACGACGTGCTGGCGCTCTGCTCTGCTGTGCGTGTGCAGTGGCGCTGTCCTTGGTCCTGAAGCTGACTGGGCCTGGAGCTGACGACAGGAAACACTGAGCTAATCAAATCCCGCAAAGTCACAGGAGCCTAAAAACAGCGGGACACACGTGGAATTAAACATACCACTGTAATCCTGGTTATAGTCACTGCTACCGGATAGACAGGATTCACAAACTATCTGCGATGAAGCCAGAAAGACAATGACGACGTGCTGGCGCTCTGCTCTGCTGTGCTGTGGCTGTGTTGTGACCGGGCAGCAGGAGCTTTACAGCAATGCGGTGACAGCACCACAGCTAAGTACAGAGTCTTGGGAAGATGTACTTAGAGCTTTAATGGCGTATGCTAGACAGCAAAAGCTGACTGCGGTGTACTGAGCACCACAGGGATGTCGCGGGGTGGGGGGGGGGGGACTCGAGAGGGAGCACGACAGTGGGGGAGGGAGAGGGGGGGGGGGGGGGGGGGGGGGGGGGGGGGGGGGGAGATGACAGAAGAGCTTCCATTACTAAACAGAGGGAACATTAAGACGATTTAATTTGCCTAATGACAAAGGCAGATCCCTAAATGGCTGTGCACTATATTGTAGTGAAGCATATTCCATTATTGCAATATTTAGGTCTGGCTCCCTCAGCATATTCTTTTTCTTTCTTTTTTTTCCCATCTCTTCGGCTTTTCCCTCTTTCCTCTCAGCTTTTTGCTCATACCCCTCTGTGCTCGTTCTCTTATTACATAACATTGCGGACAAAAAGTACTCAGAGGCTGATGCATGTGCATCCATGCTCTCTTTATCTCTCTCTCTCACTCTCAAACGGTTTCTCTTTACTTCTCTATCTCCTCAATCCCTTTCCTCCTTCACATCCCAAACACACACACCCACCCATCCACCCAACCACCCACTGACACACAGCAAATCATTCACGCACAGATGCACACTAAAATGCACAAAGACACATATACTCACAATACTACACATTGTTAATCTCGTTCTTTCCACACACACACACACACACACACACACATCAAAGCAAACTTTACATACCTAGCTGCAGGTGTGGGTAAAGATTATGCATTCATAGTTGAAGGAAAAAATCTACACACAAAATGGGCCATTACTTTATATTACCGAAGCTACCATTACTCCAACTGAGCTAGAGGGCTTAAACCCAATACAAATCTTTATGAAAGTCAATATAAATGGATGCATTCATAATGCTACACATAAATTCACGCACAGAAGTGTGCCATACACACAGTAACACTTATTAGTCCTGAAATGCTTCCTGGAGTTCTGCAGAGCTCCAGTTAGAGCAAAAACAAAACAAAAACCAAAACATAAATAAAACATTGACATACCAAAGATGGATCACCGTGTTGTGAGGCCTTTTTGAGTTTTTGTGAGGCTTCATTTGTTTAAGGCGGAGCTCCAATCTGATCCACGCAAGCAGCTCATTTCTCTTTGTTAGCGGCCTAATCATGTTAGAAGTCCCAGGACTTTGTTTTGCTCGGCCACAGAGCCATTGGAGGGCTGTAACTCTCCATCCACATATTCCTCCTTGGGCAGCTATTCTTGCCTTTTCTTTTCAGCCATCCCATCGGACCTTAGTTCTGCAGCTGTGTTGGCGATTAGAGATTAGACTGGGGGGGTGGGATTGGGATTGTTAAAGGAAATCTACCATTTTAAGCAGAGCTGCAATAAGTCTTGAAAGATACATTAAAGCTGAGCCACAATAGTGTAGGGAGATGGAGGAAAAAAAGGAGGAGGAGGCCTGGTGTGTATGCCTATGTGTGTGTGTACATGCATACTTTCCTCTTTGTATGCCTCGGGCAAGAATTGGTGGGAGGTCTTTGATTTAAATTCCAACACAGACATGAATCCACTAAGTGAACTTAATTATCTGATGCCTGTAATTAGGGCCCTTGATAGCACGAGAGCAGAGACCCTCCTGGTCGTCCTTAAAATGGCACAAAGAGACCCCTGGCTGGCCGGAGCCCTTTCAGCAGTGTTTGTGTATTCATGTGTTTGTGTGCGTGGGAGAAAAAGGAGAAGAGGGAAGATGAAACAGAATTTGCAGGCATGGGCTATTTTTTTAGTTGCCAAGTAAGGAGGAAGGGGAGGGAGGGAGGGCTGAAAAATGAGACCGTAGCCCAGATGATGGGGGTGAGATGATGATAGTTGATGAAGTGCATGTATGTGTGCGTGAGACTGTGAGACAGAAACATTAGTTAAAATGAGTGAGCAGCATATGTTCACTCTACTTTTGGCCCACTCTCCTCTTCCTCTTTCTCCTCCTTCTTCTTCTCTATTTTTTTTTTTCTTTTTCGAACCTCCCAATAATGATGAGGGGTTGACATGGCAGCGGGCCTGCTCTGTTAACCAGCTTATGTAACCATGCCCCGGCGGCTCCGAGGATGTGCTGACAGCATGCTTTCTCAGCGTCATTAGCAGAGTTACACAGCTGGCTGTATGTGTGCGTGAGACTGTGAGACAGAAAAATTAGTTAAAATGAGTGAGCAGCATATGTTCACTCTACTTTTGGCCCACTCTCCTCTTCCTCTTTCTCCTCCTTCTTCTTCTCTCATTTTTTTTTTTCTTTTTCGAACCTCCCAATAATGATGAGGGGTTGACATGGCAGCGGGCCTGCTCTGTTAACCAGCTTATGTAACCATGCCCCGGCGGCTCCGAGGATGTGCTGACAGCATGCTTTCTCAGCGTCATTAGCAGAGTTACACAGCTGGCTCAGAAACGGCGGGGGGGGGGGGGGACCAAGGGAGGGGGAGGGGTGAAACCAAGGGAGAGAGAGGGATGAAACAGGGGGGAGGAAATGGAAAGAGGAAAGAAAGTGTGCTGAGGGCAAGTTGAGACTCATGCAGAGGCATCTGTGGGGAGGGAGGGGGGTTTGGGGCTGAGGATAGAATAGTGGCAATGGGGGGGTAACCACGAGCTATGGGACCAGTGGGAGGTCTATCCCAAATCTCCCAGCTGAGCAACTAACTAAACACTATTCACACGCCCGAGTCTCATGTATCTATTCACCACCCCCCCACCACACACACACACACACACACACACACACACACACACACACACACACACACACACACACACACACACACACACACACACACACACACAGACACACACACACACTCGGCTTCTACTGTAGCGATGCAGCGGGAGAGCCTCTGTTTCACCTATTGTGTTTTCATCTCAAAGGAGACAGGCATAATAGAGGGAATAAAAAAATAAGAGAAAAAAAAAAGAAAAAAAGAATTGCTTCCCTCTCCCCCATCGGGAGCTCATTCAGCATCCTATCGTGGCCCCACATCAGAGACTCCGGAAAAGCAATTCACATGCAAATACTCGTCCTCCCTGTGCACAGAAGGCAGATTAGAAGAGAAAAAAAAAAAAGAAAAAAAGAAACAGCCACCTTGCATCACAGAGCCCGAAACAACGCCGGGGGAAAAAGACGCGTCAGATAACGCGGGATGTAACTCGCTGAAAACGACATCAGACGCCGCCAGAAACTGCGCGACAGAGGAAGCTGTCAATCAACGCGTCTGAACTCCAGCATCCTGTGAGGATCAAACAGGAGAGTTAAGACGATATACACCACATGGGCCAACTTGTTTTTTTTTTGTTTTTTCCTCATTCACACTCTGCAGTCAGAGCGACACGTGCAGCGAGTGGTCGTGGCCGTCAACGAGCCCCTTTTTTTAATTTTGGCTTTTAAAGCGGTCGTGTTGGGGGAAAAATGGAACGTCGCAACAGGAGTTGGCCGCGCAGCCAAAACATCTCCGAGGCGGTTATGGGCGATTTAAATTAAGCCACAGCAGCCATCATTCCTTGGCCACGGAGCCGGATGGCGATGGGAGGCACACAGGCATCGTAATGAGAAGCCCATCTGATGGCGGAGAATACAGACCCACTAAACCCAAAAACACACACACTACAAACACA
Source organism: Colistium nudipinnis (assembly GCA_016785305.1). Taxonomy (NCBI): domain Eukaryota; kingdom Metazoa; phylum Chordata; class Actinopteri; order Pleuronectiformes; family Rhombosoleidae; genus Colistium; species Colistium nudipinnis. The sequence continues at coordinate 119,648 of JAFBJU010000887.1, forward strand.
CCTGCACAACTCTGGCATCCCGTAGTTTGGCTCCAACACGCCAAATAGCCCCCAGACTGCGACAAACACGAAAAACAGAGTTTTTCTGTGCGTCTCCCCGGTGTGTGGTTCACCACAAGTGGCTCGGCATCTGCCGTGCGTTCACACCAGTGGCATTGGAGCTGAGTGGGATTGGTGGACGGGCCCCGGTCCGCTGAGAGCCGCCTGCTCAGGGCCCCCTAGATAAACGTCCGCTGGGCACAGTCAGCCTGGATGCAATAACCTCAGCCGCACAGAATCCCAGCCACATAAATCGGCAGAGAGAGAGATAGAGAGAGAGAGAAACATATGTAGTTATTTACACGCCTGTTGCGGTGTGTAAAGCTTCAGAGTCCTCTCATCACTCCACTAAGACCTCCTGCTCCAACATCTTTCACTTCTCATACCTTACATCTCTCCTCCTCCTCCTCCTCCTTTTTTTTTTTCGCATACTCCCTCTCCTGCCCTCTTGCCTCAGGCAAACTCACACAAACACACACACTCGTGTTGTGTTATTAATTGCGCCTTCTCCTCTCACTCCATTTCCCACAGCCTCCATTTGCCATCATCTCCTCTTCCCTTCTCTCTCTCTCTCTCTCTCTCGCTCCAGAGGGGGATTTCGGTGGGACAAGTGCCATGTCACGGTGGGTGATTATGTAACGCCTGTTTGTGCGCGTGCGCGTGTGTGTGCTTGTGCGCGCGCGTTTGTTTCTTTGAGTGACGTCACGGACCGATAGCAACGTTAAGTTGACAAGCTCTCACACCAAGCGCCTCGGGGCGACGCGGTGACACGGTTTCACCTCCAAAACCACACTAATCTCCCTCACCAGCGCTCAACGCAGAGAGCGGCGGGCCACAAGGAATTATGGGACGGGGGAGAGCATTCATTCCAAATTGGGACCCCTCCTCCGCAGCCACTGCGAGTCTGTCAATCTCACTGCCTGCTGACCGCACGGTCTGCCTCGCCCACGTCACGTTCTCCATTCGCCACAGTAAGGCCCTCCTGACCCTCGCCCGTCTCTACAGTCTGACATATTCACATCTACAGTCTTGATTATAATTTGAACTGTTTTACTGGACCAAGGAGTTCAAAGTTTGATACACAACCTCCCACCAAATCCTACATTGATCTTATAGCCCCTTGGGGGGAGTCCTGGCCCGTGGGTTGGTAACCAGAGATTCAGCTATTTGACCCAATTCTCTGAATATTTCTAACTGCGCTAAAAAATTAATAAATAAACGTGGACAATGCAGTGCTGCGATGTTGCCAGGGGCCACAATCCTGCTAAACTGACACTAGGGCTCCTAATAGGTCGGTTGGTGGGTTGCTACTGGCTATGCAGTGAAAGAAGTGCCCTTGAAGAGGGAGAGTGAGCGATGTGAGAAAACGCCAGTGATTTTCTATTCTGTGTGACGTATATCGACTGTGTGCGCATTTCTCTCGCAGAAAAAAAGAATAATCTGAGCGTCTTCTGGAGTAGCACACGACACCCCAACACAAATATCCCTGAGGCCGGGGAGGAGGCAGGGCCTCAAAGATGGCACTGAGAGAATCAATTAGGACACACACACATACATGTACACACCGACGAGTCCTTGGTCGTACGCGCACACGCGTACCCATACACACACACACACATATATACATACATGAATAAATGTTACACAACACCTTCCGTATATCCCTTCCTCTCCAGAACGAGCGCTGCCTCCATTCATCATTCCGTTTTCTCCTCATTTTGTGCTCTTCACCATGGTCTTGGGTTATTTTTCTCCACATCTCCAAACCCCGGGTCTCACCATTATTTCCTACAACACATCGGAGTCAGGGAGACAGTCTTCCCAGAATATACACCACCCCCCACCCCACCCCTCTCTCTCTCTCTCCGACTTTGATGAATCATCTCACAGCCCCCTGAGGAGTCCAATTATATCTGATGGAGGAGCGTATATGCCACTGATGTTTACAAAGCTAACTGTCTCTTGCCAGGACGGTGCTCCTGGTTGGCTGTCACTCACTTGGCTGAACCAGGAGCACAGAGCGGAGGTTGGAGCTGCCAGTGGCAAAAGTGAAAAAAAAAAAAAAAAAGAAACTAAATGTTCTCAAGAATGTCTATGTGTAGCAAGTGGAACAGTGACGATGTCCTTTTACAATCACTTTCTTTTTTTCTCTGCAGTTCCAGGCTGTGAACAAAAGGCATCTCCGACATATCGCTGCAAATGCTACAAAGAGTTGATTTGTGTGATTATTTTTTTAAGGTAATGAAGATTTTTATTCTGCCAACTCTACAGCTCAAGATGACAGAGAAATAAACGAATGAATAAGGACACTGTGAGAGCTAGGTCTGTACGGCTGTTCCGGTAAAAATAAAAAAAGGTTAAATTCCGTCTGTTGCCAGGCTGCCTTCACAACGTTGGTGCGGCTGCCGCTCTGTTTCGTAAATCACTTTGGATAAAAGCGGCTGTTAAATGATAGAATAAGCAAGAACCAGAATTGCACTTGATGAAATGATTTCTTTTTCAGAGCCGCTGGCGGACACATCATCGACGCCGGGTGGCACAACAACTGGGTGCAGGTGGTCAGATCCCAGCGGCGCTTGATTGGGATTTTTTCCACAGGAGTGGCCACAAACACCTGCACAGAGAAATTCAAACACAAGTTGCCAATGTATTCATATGAGGATTCTCCATTCGGGCCCCAAAAAGAAAATCGGTTCCGTTTTGGTCCTCACAACATAATATAAGCCAGGGCGCACACACTAATACTGTAATTTGGCATAGCGCCCAGCTATTGGTATTCAACTCATCGTGCCGTCTCTCTTTGATCCTTTCCCCGCTCACGTTCACTCTCTTTGCGGCGCTCTGCCTCCAATCGCTCTCCTCGCCTCAAAGACAGTTTGTCCATATTTTACTCTAATTTGCATGACATCTCCGGTTAAGCCGTCCTCCAAGTCAAAGTGGGACTGTGTTTGACAACTTGATCAAAAAAAAAAAAACAATGCAAACAGGAAGCTGCCAAAAACAAAAATCAATGCAAACCAGGGGCTAGTGACAAACACTCAAAATGTAAATTGGGCTGCGTCCACCAATCAAACTTTAGCACAGGTAGAAAAGTGAAAATAAATCTCAACCGCCACAGAGCGTATCATGCAATCCAATAACACTGGGATTACTGGAATGAATTTGACCAGTAAAGTGATGGTTTAACACGGCAGTAGGAAACAAAAAAAAGAAAAAATCTGGCAGTGTGTTAATGCAAACTCTGGCAGCCTCGCTCCTGAGTGGGCCACGCTTGGAGAGTTAAGAGTGCTTCATTGAACCCACACATACAAATACACACACACACACACACACACACACACACACACACTACAGCCCGTATAAATGTGCAGGTGCATAAACACATACATTAGAAAGTATACATAGGCACAAGTACAGGCGGATATAGGACCCTTGTCGCCTGGAGTGGGCTTAATGCCACACTTCCTCCAAACTGTTGTTGCATTAGCTGTGTAGCGTAATGACGGGCGAGGTTGCGACTGTTCGCCATAAAGGGCCTCAAGACACCGCAGGCCTTCACGCGGCAGAGAGGGCCGCGCCAAGGTCAAGGAGGATCGAGGCTGACACACCGACGTCCAAAACTAAATTAAAATCAAGTGTTGAGGCAGACGAGGAAGAAAAAAAAAAAAAAAAAAGGGACGTGAAGGAAGGGGGTAAGTGGTGGCGTGGGCTGGAGCGAGTCAATGACAGAAAATCTCCAGTTGATTTAATTCCACGAGTGTGTGTTCACACCAGCGCTGTGTTATCTGAAAAAAACTGGAGAGCACGTTGCCCAGAGCCCTGTCAGCTCTGTGTCATCAAACAAACACCACGGCTTAGAAAAAGAAATAAAAAAAGTGGATGAATGGGATGAATTAACAATAATGAAAACAAATGTGTTTGTGAGGCTCTTTTGTGTTGCGGTGGCCAAGTGACAATTGTGCCAGTGTTCATACTTCTGTTTCCTTTTTTTTTTTTTGGATAAATGAAAGATGAGGCAAAATTGAATAATGAAAAAAAAAATCGCAATGAATGATGACATAAAAATGGAATTAACTGAGAAACATGTTCCATCAAGTGGTGGCTACATTCAGTGACGCCAACTCATGCTGCACTTTTCAAAAGACTCAGTTGTGACCTTGAAATGAACATTTTCCGGATTTTTGTTTTTTTTATTCAACTCCCTAAAAGCATACCTCGGCTCTGCTGGCAATACACATCTTTTTTCTCCACTTCACCAAGGATGAAGAGAGAAATCTAGCCATATCATAAAAAATGGAAAAGGGTGACGGTGTTTACGGGTTAAAAAATAGGGGTTATAATCAGATGGTATGTGATGCCGACACAGTACTGCTGTATATAAACCGTCTTATCTGCCTTCCTTTGGGGATCACATTGACTCCTTTGAGCACTGAAGTTAAAAGACAGGATTCGTTCTCTCCGTCTATCTGTCCTTTAAAGGACAGATAGACAGAGCAGAGGTGCACGGCACCTTTTATTTTATTTTTTATTTTTCCAATCAACTCTCCTGATTAGTCTGTATCAAAGGCAGCAAGAGGATGGAGATCAGATTAAAAAAAAAAAAGCCAAAGAGGAGGATGAGAAAAAAAGGATGCTGCTGGCTTTCGGTACAGTACGTTGAGATGATGCGACCTCCGGGCCTCTTTTGATGGAATATAAATGAAACTATAAATCATGTCAAAACAAATCTGTTGAAGTTATTGTCTTGGCGTGAATATAGGGGGGAATTACACTGCCATGGAAATTTGGCCGCCCGGGCCAGACATTGGCACTCTTCTACATCTAAGTTGGAGGTATATTCAGAAAATGTACACACTACAGACACATCAATATATGGAAAGACAAGAGCAATACACTTTAAAATATGACACTGTTGCTGTTTTCAGTTCTAATTGCGCCAGCTTTTAGAGATCTAGACACACTTCATCTCAGACGACACTTTCTAAAGACGGATGGCAGACATAAGAGCGGGTGAGTCAACGTGTGATCCGCCAACATAAGTATACGAGGAGGAAAATCACTTCATATCGTAATAAGCTATGACGGTTCATCTAAAGATGTGAGGATTGTGTTATTTATGGTAAGAACACATTGCCATGTGCCATTAGCATAGAGGGGCGGCAGGAGTGCACCGTCGTCTTTTGGCACGCTGCCACGGCACTCAAGGGTCAATACGGGCAAATCAGCTGGGCGCTCAAACAGCATAAAGCTGGAGAGTCATTCTCTTAAAGCATCTGCTGCAATTATAACATGACCTTCTTGTTATGTATTACCATATATAGGCACCAAAAGTGCAAAATAAAGCGCGATACGGGTGAACTGGTCAAACTTCAGGCTGCAGACGTACAGGAAAAAGTCGGTATTTGTGTGTGTGTGTGTTAAAGTAGTTTGTGTACACACCCACTAGGGCATCTTGACAATGACAATGCATGGCACTGAAAGCCTGCAGCCACGTCCCTGCTCGAGCAGCATCCTGCATCACTGTACTTTCCACACGCAGAGCGCAGAGGACACAACCAAACACGTGCGTGCACACACACACACACACACACACACACACACACACACACACACACACACACACACACACACACACACACACACACACACACACACACACACAGTAAGTTGTGTTAAAGTGTAGAGGACAGATGCAAACTCAGCTGGAGAGGGCAGAGCGAAGCTAAATGCATGGCAGGGTAAATCTAACACAGTGAGAGAGAAACAGAGACGAAGGAAAATGGAGCAGTAATGGCTGTAAAATCTAAAACCACTTCAACCTTCAAGCTTTGCCACTAACGCTAATCATGCCAGGAAAAATTACTACAAAACAATTCTGGGTAAAGTAGCGTGAACATTGGGACCATCTCCAGCAGGTTTTCTTTTGCAAGAGTAGCGATCCAAAGTGATGTGTAATTAATTTCTGAAATTAAGCTGAGAAAAGGCAAAGAGGCAGAATGATGGGGTAAAAAAAAAAAAAGAGCTGATGTGAAATGACCTTGGAAGGACAGAGAAGGTGTTTGGGCGTGTGCGTGCGTGCGTGCGGGGAGCGGTGTGTGCGTTTGCCACGGAACACAACATAAATCTGTCCTGATATTTGCTTAGTAAGGCGGAGTTATGCTCCAGCAGGTATGAAAAATGTAAAATAGCCTCTCATATCTTCTCTCTCCTTTGTCATATTTCCCCCCCCCTCCTCCCATTGGCAGATGATATGTAATTTAATGAGGAAAGACTTCCTGCATTTCTCATTTAATATCTAACAGAGGAGAGCCGACCTCGGTGAATTAAAGCATGTGTGTTGCCAAAAACCCCATTACTAGGCTTATACGATCCATGAAGTGTGCGCAGTACACACATCCGCACAATTGCTGCATGAATATAGCAGTCCATCACCTTTTAATTTGTGGCGGAAATGTTGTCAGGAATCTCATTTTCTTCACACACTGCTTCCTTTCCGAAATTATTTTTATATTAAAAGGGCAGGTTTGAAAAGAGAGGGTAAAATTTGCCCAGTAAAGCACAAACCCTGTGAGGAGGGGGGGGGGGGCGACAAAAGTTTAGTCACACACAGTGTGACTCAGTCTAACTCATGCAACACACACACACACGGCGCACGCACGCGCTCGCGCGCACACACACACAAAGCGAATGTGCCACCGCCAAAGTGTGTATTGACTCTGTGGCCTTCGTGGCTTTTGTGCACAAACTTTACTGACTCATCTCACCCACAGTCGCATTCAGGGACATTGATTATTCGCTCTCTGGCCCCGCCCCCTTTTTTCTCTCACTCGTGTTCTCCTCACTCCTGTCCTGATAACCGTACGAGGTTTGATATCTATTTGGCACCATCATACCAGTCAAGGCACACTATCCTCTTTTGCCATGGGCTCTGATTCCCCAGTGGAGCTCCGCCCTCACACAGCACCGCCAGTATCCTAAATTAACAGTCTGTTCGAAGCCACCGAAAGCACACACAAACACACCCCGCCGCCCTCACTATACTTGTAAGCACACTTCCAGTGACAAGGCAACCTGATGAAGTGGGTTTCGTTGGCACAGTTGCACTTGTGATTGAAAAAAAATAATAAAAGGGAGTATAAATTTATAAAGAAAAAGTGACACGAGCTTCCCAGTGCGTGATGACTTACTGTCACCGTATAAGTCGCGCTGTTGTCAGCACCCAGGATGACACTCTAATAAATTCTCATCGCGAAGCAGGCCCTACTTTTGCTGGCATACTTCCACTGACTTCACACATCAACTAAGCCCTAATCCCAACATTTTTACGTTGCTAATCTTAAACTAAAAGCGCAAAGAACTAAACACTAAGACGGAGACGACGACGACAACTTTTGACGCAGACAAGGTTGCATACCTCTACTCGTCAGAAGTCGTGTCCATCCGCTCCACCTACCTAAGTAGTGGAATCATCCCATGACCCAGCTGGGGTCATGGAGAAACATCACATCATCTGTCACTGTGCAAAAGTTTATACTGTGACTTGCCGTGGGGAGATAGAAAACAAACAAAAAAAAAGCCCCAGGCTAACTGTGGCCCAATGCACCAAGTGCCAACATTTATGCCCTTATAAATTAAATAAAACAAATCTGTGACATTCTGGATTTTTTTATAAATGCAAATGAAGGTGACGGGGCCATGCTTTTGCTATTTCTCTTTAGTGGTGTTGGTATGCGGCGCCAATAGAGCTGACTGACACAAACACATCATATTATTTATCAAAGTCATAAAGTCAGATGAAGTGCCGCCGTTGATAGGATTGATGCAACCCATCAAATGTGAGTGACATTTTCAGTATCTGCGTGCAAAGAGCGCCTCCACCCCTCACAATTTACTCTGCCCCGCCAGCATACGTTGTGATGATGATATACCGACTAAAGCACAAGGGTTCTATAGATCTGTGCGGCTGCACTTAAAGTACGCGCTGCCACGATTGGAGCTTGGTGGAAACAATAGATAACTGACCTCGGTCACTGTGACAATTCTAACGTGACCCACAGCGCCATTCCTCACCACTCCGTGGCTGGCGTGGCTAAAAGTGTAACGTCATCGAGTCCTTTATCATCAAGAGAAAGAAAAAAATCCACGAAAGTTCAAACTGGTACTCATGAGGATGGCAACAAAAATAAATCACACCTACTGTGCCACACGTCCAACAACACACCCATCAAACATCAAGCGCCATTGATTTGTGGACAGCTGCGCAACACAGGTCTGCTATTCACACACTCCCAAAATCTTTGCGGCGTGGTACAGAGGATCAATGTGTCAACACAACAAAGCCGGGGTGGTGGCCTCCTCACGGCATGACAAGGTGGGAGATATTGAGTGGCTGGCCCCCCTGATCCCAGCGGTGGAGACGGACCCCCTCGGGGGGGGGGGGGGGGGCGAACCCCGGGGAGAAAGCCGAAGCGAGGAGATGGAGATACAAGAGAGCTCGGGGAGAAAAAAAAAAAAAAGTAATGGCAAAAAAGTATGGAGAGGCAGAGTAATGATGGGAAGAGGAGGAGACAGGGAAGACAAAGGTCTTACAGGCATAGTGTAAAAGGCAGAGGTGGGTGGTAGAGGGAGGGAAGGAGGGATGGAGGGAGGGAGGGAGAGAGGGAGAGGGAGAGGGAGAGAGGGAGAGGGAGAGAGGGAGAGGGAGAGAGAGAGACAGAGAGAGAGCTCAGATGGAATAGAAAAATAAATAAATAAACCGTGTTGTACGAGAAAAAAAAAACATATATGTGTGCGTGCGTATGTGTGTGACCTATCTTCCAGTTGTCAATACAACGTCATGTCACATCCACATTATTGGAATGACAAGAGACAATATTTGTTTTGCAGAGCTTTCAAAGAATAGAGTTCTTACAAATAGAAAGCACCGAAGGTCAGCGGCCATTATCACTGCAGCATTTGACTACACAATTGGAACATAAACAACCAGAAAACAGGCTCCTAAATTATATACACACCTCACCGCAGGAAAAAAATCGCCGCACTGCTCAACACAAGGCTCTCCTAAGGTTGCACATTATGCTCAGATTTCACACGTGAACGCACACTCAAGAGGGTGCATGCCGACACATTAGCAACTATGATCCGGCATATGTTGTGGAAATTATACAAGAAGGGTTTTTTTTAAGTTTGACTAAGTGTGTTGCCAGCGGGGGTAAATGAAGGCAGGCATTTTTTGATTGACATACCGAGAGAAAACAAGTACCTATTTACATGTGCGACAAAAAAAGAGTGTGCGCGACATCATAGTGGAACATACTGCGGGGGTCTCACAACTTCCTTGGGTTTTTTTTTTTTATTATTATTATTTATGGCTGTGAGGGTCTCACTAATCATCATTTTTAATCATAAATCCAATCACAACTTGCATGTGCATCTGCCTCGTGTCTACGTGATTAGAAGAAGTGCACTGCGGCTGCAAGGAGGAATACACAACTATTACACGCGGGCACATGCACACGCCTGCCTCTGAAGGCTAAAGGGGGCTCGCTCCCCACAACAATGCTGCATTGCGGAGGAGTTCCCCTGAAATCCCTCGCCTCCGCTCCAACCTCAGACATATTCAAGAGGAAACTAGTCCCTGTCTCCGGTTTGAAAATGCACTCCCGCTCCATCCTTTTGTGCATGCACACACGTCCCGGGAGAGAGTCCTATGTGTCTGTGAATGAATCTTTTCTCCCAGCCTGCGTGACATTGCGCTCATGCAAAGGTGCTTATAAGTGGGACAAAAATATATGAATTGGGGGGGAATCACAATGCATGGAAAACAGAGGCAGCCTCTGCATGGCCATCACAAAGCAAGTGTGAAAATATGCATGGATTTGAGGGATTGCCTGCAGTGGCAGGATGTGATTGTTTTGCATATTGGAAGCAATGTTTGTTTGTTTGTTTGCGTTATTTTGCACTTGCGTTTGTGTGCATTAGTGAGCGCAGTACATGCCAATGCTACACTTTTGTTGCACAACTTGGTTTTGCTTAAAGTATATGCCGTGCTGTGTACGAACACACTATTTGCATGTTTGCGCTGCAGAGAATAAATATGTATAAGGGGTGTGTGTTTGTGTGTTTATCGAATGTGGACGACTTCAGGTGCTGATTGCCCAGCTCTGGGGAAAGAGGGAGGGAGCGAGGGAGGCAGGGATAAAAAAAACAAAAACCAACGGGTCCAATCCTCTGAAGCTGATAACCTCTGAAGCTGTGTGTTTGTCAGAGTGAATTTATTTATCACAGATGCCAGGGGAATTAGCATTGAAATGATTCCGGTGACAAACTTGCCCTGGATATCTGCGATGGCAGACGCCCCAAATGTTTCTGTTTACAGAACTGGAGGGCAGAGTAGAAAGGGACGGTGGTGTGAGAAAGAGCAAGGAGGAGGAGGAGGGAGAGAGGGAGAGAGAGAGAGAGAGAGAGAGAGAGAGAGAGAGAGAGAGAGAGAGAGAGAGAGAGAGAGAGGAGAGAGAGAGAGAGAGAGAGAGAGAGAGAGAGAGAGAGAATAATATGAGTGGTATGATTAGGTTGGAATAGAAAGCCAGGGAAAGAAAATTGCAGGAAATACGAGATAAAAAATGTAAGAAGACGGCGAGAAAAAGGCCGACTCCAGAGGACAGGATCCTCTGTAGAAACAGTTGAATTGTGTGTCAGGGTTGATAAGGACTTGAGCTGAAAAAAAAAAGAGTGCGCTCCTCCCACACAGAGGGGAGGGAGAAAAGAAAAGCATACCAAATACGATGAGAGAAAAATATACTTCTTTATGTATGGGAGGGATAAAGACGCCGGAAGAGAGAGAGAAAAAAAGAGCAGGTGAGGATTCATGTGAGGAGTTTTGGAGAAGAAACGCCACGACAAGGGGTTAATGCAGAAGAAGATATCCACCACGAAAGGCGCCTGAGAAGACGTGACCGGAGAGAGGGGGAAAGAAAAGGTGTAGAAGAGCGGGTCGTGCAGGCGAAGGCCCAGACGGGTATAAAAAGCATTATGCACCTTTCTTCTGCTCTGTGAATAATGATCATTTAATCCCGCCCATCAGCTTTTCTATTATTAACCGCAGAAAATGATGGAAATGTCAAAAAAAATGGATGAAGCGGTAAGAAAAGGGAGGAAAAGAGAGAACATTTGCAAAACAGTGTGTTGCCATGGTAATAGATACAGGAGTAGCCACGTCTGATGGTGTGAACACAAAGGAATGCATGAGTTCCTGTGATTGATGTGATATCTCAATTGAATTCTCTCTTATTGCACCCGAGCAAAGTCATTCGCGAGGCTTTTTTCGTTTTTTTTATGCACGCAGGTATTCAGGCCGGCTTCCCCATCAAGGATATCTAATGGCTTGATGGAATGCGCGCCACCAAAGAACGTTAATCAATTCAAAGTTTATCTCAGGACTCATAAAGCTTCTCGGCGAGGGGTGGTCCATGAGAAACAGAATACTAGCCTCGGGATAATAATTGTATTTCGTCGAACTGCTTCGATCTCTGACTGTGACCAAACAGGAAAAGATTGCCAAACATTCTCCATCACAGACTGTACGCAGATCCATAGGGGATCCTTATTAAAACCTTATTCAACCATGCAATAAAGCTCCAAATTAACCACTTAGCCTCTTCATTTGCGTCGATTATTTGAGAAATCAAAAGCCTCAGCTTACGCTGTTTTGGGCCGTGCAATCAATCAAGCCATTGTTTGCTGTACACTGGCCAATATTATCACTCAAATGTGTGCCAGTAACATAATTATTGCAAAATGTAATGCAAATCAAGACTAATAAGTGAAATAAAGCAATTTTCTCTTTTATATCAGCACAATGCTGCATCCAAGGTTGGACGACTCATGAATCAAATGAGCTGCGTTTACCTCGAGTTGTGTTTAAAAGAGAAAGAAGTCCGTCAAAAAAGTAAACAATCCTGATGTTAAATCTAAAACTGAGATTCTACCAATAAAATCACTTGCCGGCTAAAATGTTCAATTCAACAGTGCAATCAATTCTATCTTGCAATTAAGCAGCCTATTAAGAAAAAAAAAAGAAAAAAAGCCGTGTCCACATGATCAGAGTCTGCAGTCTGCAGAGTGCACGCTGGGATATGTATGTGTTTTTGGTTGCGTTTGTTATCTCGGTTTCATTATGGAGGTAACCACTGTCTTATGAGCTGGGGCCTAATGCGGAGCGACTCTCTCCCTCTCTCGGCAGTGATTGCCGCGATGCTCGGGCGTAGGGGAAGAGGAGAGGATGTTTCTGGGTCACCAGCTGCCCACGTTTTCTGCACACACAGCACCGCCAGACTTCACCAGCTGTTTCAGCTCGCCATATCTACCCCTTCCAACTTCCTCTCATCTTCCTCTACCACGCGCCTTTATTTTTTATTTTTTTCCTTCTCGTGATTCCCCCCACGCCGTTTCCACACGCGTGCCTGCGGCCAGAGTTAAAATTAACTGGCGTCTCATTCCCTGTGGCCTTACTGATGTGCGTAATTTTAGTTTGCACATTAATAAAAAAAAAAGATAGCAGAGGCACGCTTGAGTCTGAAACATAGGACATATTGATTATTGGTGGAAAGAGAGCAAAGGACTAACAGAGGGGAGAGAAAACTTTTTCTTTCTTTTTTTTTCTTTCATTTTAGCTGCGGAGGACGTGAGAAAGTGTTGATCACACAGCTCAGAGGAAGATGTGATTATTTTCCATCCTCCACTTCATTTAATTACCCCTCGACCACTCTTTTGAATGAGTGGGAGATGGGACGAGAGCATGAGAATAAATATAGAAAGTATTAAAAAATAAGAGGATGGATGGAGAGAGAGAGAGAGCAATGCAAAGAATGCAAATGGAGCAGGGGAAAGAGTAATTGGACAAGAGTGACAATTCTAATCCTACCGCAGTTAAATATGCATAAATGGAATTTAATCCATGGGGCGGCAAATGTGTGGAGAGCCACGGTAATTGTAAGTGTGTTTTAATGTATGTCTCGTATTATGTATGAGCCATTAAGGCTGCATGCTGCTGTTTGAAATGCTAATGCACATAGTCTGTGTGTGTGTTTTGTGTGTGTGTGTGTGTGTGTGTGTGTGACAGGGCTCTACACATGAAACACGGAACAGACAGCCAATGGGAGACAGCGCACAGCTGAGGGGGACCCGGGACACGTGGACAAAATTAAGCTTAAATAATTTCCTTATGCGCCACGCTGATTTGCGAAACCAAATGTCTGCCAGGTGGCGAGAGTCTTTACTAAGAACTTTTGGCGTTGGTTAACAGTCACAGTGAATAAATCCTCATGTTTTAAGAGCCCTGCTAAGTACAGTTTAGTTCACAGCCACTACATGAACGCTTCTGGCCCAGGTCGAGCCGAGTGCTTCAGAATAAAAGAACCAGTGGTTCTGCTTTGATTAATTTCATTAGATCACGACCGTATCCAACTTTATTATAAGGGTACAGCATTTAAATGTACTACAACTGCACTTTAGTCCACTTTCACGTCCACTTTAACAGTACTTCATTTAAATAAAGCGTAGACTTTAATATCGCCGTAGTGCTCCCTGGCCACTGAAATTGTGATGTCAGGAAGAACGAAATGCCATGCGCAGTGAAATGTGACTTGTGATATACATCCTATGCATTTTAAATCATTTACTCATCGTGATTAAATAAAAAAATATTTCCACAGAAGCGTAGGGTAATGCCTCCAGCAGCGTCGTTGAAAATGTCACTAAAACAAATAATATTTCAAACATGAAAATGGTCAGTCGGCCTGGCAGAACGTGAGTTTGTCATCCAAACAGCTTTTATTTCAGCTTGTTTGCCCTGATTCCCTAACAAGCACACTGCAGGTGTAAATGTCACTTTTTCATTTTGTACCGAGTTGTAAATTCGAATAAAACGTCACCTTAACACGAACTGTTTCGGAGGAGACTTGCATTGCGAGTGTAACGCTGTCATTACTCGCAGATATGGAAAACAAAAAGCAGGTGTTGAAATAGGTCCCCCATATTCTCGTCCTGGTCTCTGAGATAATCTAGTCATAGTCCACACTTACAGGACATTTAAGTTGAGTTTTGGAGATCAAACTCACATGCTCACCCCCACACACTGATCTACACACAAGATGTGAACACCACTTTAAAGTTAAAGCTCTACCACCAAACATGTGCGTGCAAGTCAAGCACAACCGTATATTAATAGGCTCACTGACACACACTCGACACTCCATACACACACACTTGCAGGATAAAGCCATGGGAACTTGGGAGAAGCGTTGGCTGTTTTTTTTTCGCTCCGTGCATAGACACATGTGGAAAGAGGAGATAGTAAGCCTTACAGGCAACGCTGGGGGCCATTTGAATTTTAAAAAACAAGAGATCAATCACTTCAAGCAAAGATTATCATTTCACACACACACACACACACATGCTTTGAACCGAGGACGGTGAAAAAACTGTTAAGCACCCTGACAGCAGCCGATGTGCCCTTGAACGCACTTCACACTATGCCAGAGTTCAGCAAATCCACAGGGAACAGTTACAGCAAGTCGCAGCTGCCTCAACGCCTCGGCTCCTCAATAAAGAGATGAGGAAGAACTTAAACAAGTCAAATTTCTCCTGAGCCTCAAACATGGCTGACTTTTTTTTTTACACGACACAGGTGTTATTCTAAGCATCGATGTGGCTTTCAGCAAAAAAAAAACAATTTATATGCAGCACATTTGTCATTTAATTACATGTACAGTATTTTCAAACCGTAAACCAAAACAACCTGGGAGAACTGTATTCTTTATGGTGTATATATACACTGTATGCAATATACCCAACACAAAAGGCAGCGTGGATCTCTGAAGGCCATTTAAATGGTGCAATAACATACAGTGTGTACTATAGCAAACCTATAACGGCAGAGGCAATGGCAAGCACGACAATACAACGGAATGAAGGCATGACAGGAATAAAGCAGGACCTTCTGTAACAGCCGTTGTAATCTTAAAGATAAAAACAGCAACAAGGGATTGTACAAATCAACACATACATGCGATAACAGCATGAGGACAGGGAGAAATGACATAAACACAGAGATGGAGAATGGGACTGAAGATGAAAAGGGCTCTGGTGCAACTGTGAGGAGGTGGACAGGTTGGAAATTAGAGAAATACACAGAGGATGAACTGTCAAAAAAAACACATAAGCTCCGTCACCATGACATCCACAATTTCACGAGCTCACTTTACCGCTTAATCAAAGTCTGGCCTGAATGATTACATGGCCCCCTTCTTTTTTTCTTTTAATAAAAGTGCCACTATTTAAAAAAAAAAGGGGGCACCTAATACTGCGCTCCAGGAATTATTTCTAATTTATTCTTACCAGTCCAACCAAAGCTATTATAGGACAGTCAGGATGATGTGCTATCAGAAGCCAGAGAAATGGATGTCATCCACAGCAACGAGCCTGTAATAACTACCGTCAAATTATTTTCAGCGGCTAAGTAACTTTTTTTTTTCCCCTCATCTCGGCCTCGGGCGCCTCTTTTGCAGCTTGTAAAATGCTCATTACCATAATTGCATAACTACACATATAGCCTTTGAGATCTTGAGTTGAGGCAATATGTGCCTGGATTTGTCATTAGCATACAACAAGATGACTGCCCTCCACTGGTGCACAAAAAAAACAAAAAAAAAACCCTCCTCTCAAGTGGACGTATATTCACAGACAGGGCACTGGTGATTAATACTTTTGCATTCACACCCACCCACCCACCCACACACACACACAGTCTGGATTTACTGTACCGCAAGCAGTTCATTAAAGTACAAGAGTGTATGCTTGGCATTTACATGTGCCTCTTTTCCTCAAGAGGCTCCAGGTGTGAGGGGAAAATGAGTGGAAGAGCAAATGAGAGCGAGGAGGGGAGAGAAAGAGCCCTCGCTGGTGCTAAGGGTGGGCACGTTGTACTCAGAGTGACAATTTGCGCACTTCTCAAAAGCCCTGTGGGGGTGCGAGGGGCATGCCCAGCCACCGCAGCCTATTCCACAGCCACATTACAACCTGACGCTGAGCACGAGGGGCAAGGCCGGGACACGTGCCCAAACCCATTATTCTCTTCCCCATCTAAAAGTCCATGCAAACACATTACATACAGTTGTCATCATACCTGACACAACGCCTCTCAGACTTGAAAATGAAGATGGGCAAACAAACACACACCCCGCTGCACAGTGAGACAACACAGACGTGTCCCCGCGGTGCTCCATCTGGCTACTCTGAGTCTTAACTCAATTTGCGCCGCATAGGAAACGCACAATGATGGCTCCCTGTGTTTTGCATTTGGGCCGCGAGGTGTTGGCCCCTGACGAGCGAACGTAGGCAGAGCCAAATGTTTGTGCCAGAGCAGGAACGGCCTGAACATTTGACGTGATTGAACAGGACAGTGGGTTTACAAAGGGATTGTGCCAGAGTATTATACGTTGTGAACTTTGACACTCAGTTATAGAATCATCACAGGTGGATTTGGAGAGGCTTGAAAAGGCGACGAGGTGCTTTCACTGCCAGCGATACACAGACTAAAAAAAAAAAATACCATCGTGTGCTGGAAAAAAAAAAAAATCCACAAAATATAACATTTACCTCAGCGTGGCCGGTGCCTGTAGCCTGACTGAAAAGTAGGGAGCAAGTTATTGCACAGGTGTCCAGAGATAATCTCATCGAATCAATTAGCTGCAGTGAAATGAATGTTGGAAACTGTTATTTGTGCCAATCAAAGCACATTACGCCTCTGTGCAGCACGTACAGCACCTTTAATGGCCGCTTTGAGCTTGATTGTATAAGGAAGGCGATCAGGTGAACGAGCCTCCCCGTGGCAGGTTCATCCATCACAACGGGTTCTTTTTTTTTTAAATAACACAAGCCACAGGACCTGGTCCGGAGCCAGATGGATGTGCCGCGCTGTCAACAAGGGCTTCTATTATAAACTGATAAAATATACAGACCAGCTCATCGGAGGGCAGATAATGCACGGGGGCGATTTGTTCTCAAACATGAATAATGGGGTTAGTGCCAGAACAAGCTAATGAAAAAATGAAGGTCTGATTCTACACACGCATAATGTAGTGAGGCAACTCATCAAGGTGGGAGCCCATTCATCCTCTTGGGGCATTGGGGCCGAGTTTAGGAGTGAGAGATGCTTTTTTTTTTTTTTTTCGGCTGCTGGGATCCAAGTCAACAGGTGATATATTAGAGAGTTCATCTTAATGCACCGCCTTGGACTTTATCTGAAAATAACCGGCTGCTGTTTGTGGGTGGCCCAAATACACAATAGGTGGCTATAGTAACAATGTCAACTTTGCCAGACTTCCATCTTTTTATTTGGCAGCTGGCACGGCTGATTTATCAACGACAGCATCGTGGGGGTATGGAGAAAATGATTTGTGCATTGGCAGCACGGCCCAGGAAATGTCCCAAATATGGCTGACCACCGCTGCTGGCAAAAGGGGAGCTCTAGGCCCAATGCCCAGTCTGATCCAGCCTCTCAGAGTTTTGGCTCCTCAGGGTGACACAGTGATCCTGGGATTATCGGTGAATGTGGTGCAGATTATCAAAGATGCACGAGGGCAAGCCACTAATTGACACAGGTCCTCCATAACTGGTTTGGGAAGGAATCTGGGGAGGTTCCTGCCTACTTTCATCGTCAATACAACCAAAGAGCATCATTTTTAGTATGACTGAATATTACTACAGAAGTATTAATACTTTGCCAAGAAAGGTTAACACAATCTCATTTTTATCATGCGGTGTCTGAGCAGCGCTACACAAACCGTGGCCTGAGGTGGGATGAATTGTTTAATGGAGGAGGCCCCCGCTGCTCGCTTTGATCTTGGCAAAATGTGTGTGTGTGTGTGTGTGTGTGTGTGTGTGTGTGTGTGTGCGTGCGTGTGCGTGTGTGCATGTGTGTGTGTGTGTGTGTGAGTGATCCGTGCGCCATTTCAAACAACAGCCTTCTGCTCCTGAGTCCAAAATATGGTTTCCCACAGAATTTGATTCTATTTGTGGTTGGTGGAGACGTAATAGACAAACCTACTATCATCAAAAATCAATACCTGGACGTCACTGATGATATTGTGGCGGCCTGCCCCAGATAAATCAATGTATGGGACACACTATAGGTCTGAAGATATAAATATAAGTCTCCGGGTCATGATGAAACTGTGACAGCCACAGCCATTATTGACTGAAGCCGCTATGGCTTGAAGTAAGTTAGGTCAGTCAAAAAAGAACAGGCCAGGGGGGAAAACAAAATATCCAACTCTACATCACCTCTAGTGTTAACCACTGTAAAAGGACACTGCTGGGCTATGACCATCTTTTTTTAATTTAATGGAAATAGCTCTATGGTTCAACGAGCACAATCAACGCCAGGGCGCTAACAACCTTGCTGACCAAGAATGTTCAATTTGTGCTTCTTCCCCTTGTTCCTTTCTTTATATACAGGGGCACAAGTGCATGCAGGCGTACTGCGCACGCGGGCGCGCACACACACACACACACACTGGACTAAGACTCCAGAGACCCACAGCGCACCATTTCTCTCCCTCTTTTTCTAATCCTGGCAATTAGCGAGAAATAATTAATGATAAAAAAATGAAAAAGTTGAGGGCAGAAAGCCTTGAAGATAGAGTACTGCACCGTAAGCATTCAATTCCTCAAGGTCCACTGCTCTCTGGCTCTGATCCTCACACTGCTACTGGGGGAGGCTGGAACAAAGGTCCCTTTGATATCGGCCTCCCTCATTTGATTTTGACTCTCGACATCTTTGACACTTGTTTTCTTTTTCCTCCTTCTTTGCAAACAACTTACTTAACTCAAAGTAATTTGCCTCCCTCCCTCTCCACTTGATTTCATCTTGCCCGACCAAGGTTGCAGCCTGCCCGATAAGGGTCCAGTGGAAAGTATTCCGAAGGTTACACTAGACATCTGCTGCACCCCCTCCCCCAGAGTAAGGCTTTGTTTGATTGCCTCCCTGTGAAATTAATAAGAGTAGCCATTAACAATCTGGTATAAATAGGAAGTGGGTAGCTGTGTGGCTGTGAAGGGATGTGTGATGCAGCTGAACCTCGATCGTTGGAGCTATGAGCAGTGGAGGGAATGAGGGGGTCGCGACCTTGTGAAGTCACTTCGGGGCCAAGTACATGCGTGGTCTTATGGTCACTGACAAACTGCAATGTCATGCCAGGTTCAGGCACAACTCCATGGGATGTCTGCAAGGGCATTTATCTAAATATCTACAGCTGTGTGTGTGCAAACATCTCTTTTATTTTCCTCCCACAGGAAATCGTTATTTATATTTGTGTGCAATTCACTGTATGTGTGCATTTCTATGTCAGCATGTATTTGCTTAACTACATGTACTATGAACAGGCAAACCAACAGCAAAAATCATGAGGAAGAGGAGGAGGAGGAGGAGGGGGGGAGAAAACATTCCTGAGTACTCCTGCCCCCTGGTGGTGCTTTGCTGTAGCACCTGTGACGATGGAGGCAGAGTAACAGAAGAGGAAGGGGACTGCTGTGTGTGAATAGTCTAGGGGGGGGTTTCTGCTTATTGCACCACCTCTGCCTCCTGGAGGGTAGCTTTGATCTTTGCATACATTTAAATTCCAAAGAGGCAGAAAATACCAAAAGGGTGGTGAAGCTCATTCATTCATAAATGCAGCAGCTGGGATTTCAAATCGAGAATTACAGAGAGAGTAGACATCATTTCTTAATACTTCTCTTTTTTTCAAGCAAACTGGGTTTAATTTTCTGAATATTTATAACGCTTTTTGTCAGACTTTAAAATGCTGCACTCACAGAGGAGTAAAATGCCACAAGCAATGATAGTTTGGTATTAATCCGAAACCATGCAGACACACCATTCCTCTGAGAAGCATACATACAACATACAATCAACACGTCTAAAGCAATGCTCTCTCCGAAATGTAGGCAAAATGCCAGAAAAGCGAGCTAGAAACATCAGGTTATCAGAACAAGGTAAACCAAGGAGAGTAAAGGTGATTGTTTTGAGGAATAAACACTGCCACTGCAGTTCACACTTTCTGCCAGCAGATGGCACCAACAGTTAGTGCAGTGTGTACCATGGCTGCAATTTAACAACTCAAGTGTCTGTGCTGATTGAACTACTAGTATGTACTAATCCTTATACGGTATAAAAATTGCAGCTTCCAGATATCAGGAGAATACTACAAGCACATGCAAGCATGTACTACAAAGTGTACATTTCTCAGTATCCATAAGTCTTTGCGTGATATTTCAATCCTCTCGACAGCTATCCCTCCCACACACTTACAATTGCACACACACACACAAGCATCTCTGTCAAAGATTGTCCGACCTAGCAACGCTGGACACTTGGGTGGGTGGGTGTGTGTTTGTGTGAGAATCATTAATACACACGCTAAGGAGCAGGAGCAAAAGTTGTCTGGGGAATCAATAATAACATCAGAATGAGGAAGAGGAGGATTAGAAATTGACTAAGGTAATGGGTTGGGGGGGAAAAAGGCATTTAGGAAACTTGTGTTTTCATCTAGAAGAAGGAATATGGCCACTATAAATGGACGAGGAAAGAGTGGGGAATTTGAACTGGAAAGTGTGGAGCAGTCCCATTTACACAGGAAAGTACTTTGTCTTCACAGTATTTTGGACTGAATTTGTACATATTGCCAAATACTTACAGCAAACGGTAAACCCAAGATTCTATATAAACCTAAAGCCTCTCTGTATTTAGACCACTTCTGATACCACAGACTCTAAAACATAGTCAAAAGGTAAAGACGCTTACTGTATATCATGTTGTCTTCTGGAAACCCGTTTTCATCAGGATCACCGTCACAAGAACACCAACCAGGATTGGACATCAATCAAAGCATTTGCAGCAGCAGCAGTAAAGGAAACTAAAAGGGATAACACAAAAAATAGGAATCATCATCTTTTTTTTCAATTCTTGAAGAGCCCCTTATAGAAATGATGAACTTGTGTATTAAAATTCATCTGACAGGACGTTGTCCCATCTCATTTAATTATTATATCATTTTACATCTCTATTCTGATTATGTAATGCAATTATTGCATTAAAAAACTCAAATTGTGACATAGATTAAATTTAGAGAATTGCACAATGTTAAAGGACCAAAGTAAGAGCCACAACAGGCACTGAGGCAATAAAGTGTGACAACTGCCACCTTTAAACGTAGTCCTACAGCAATAATGATAACACAAATAAAATATGATTTCAACAAAGTCACTGACTCAATTAAAACATATTCACTGTACATTCTCAATGACATGAGAGCATTTTAAATCACACAGGGAGGGTTTATTATGGCTGGTCAGTCCTGGTTGTTGATATTTGTGGTCCTACACCCAGACAATAACATGAAACAAATATTGTGTACACACCTGACTCCTTGTTGTGTCTGAAGTGTATTCATTCAGGTCTTTGACTTGTAGCTGTCAAATATGACAAAAGCCTTCACCTAAAATGAAACGGGGGGGACATTTGAATTGCATAATATTCAGGGACTATGTGCATCGTATGGTTAGCATCTTTTAGCCTAGCTGTTAGCTGGCGGGGGGCGTCCACTTTTCGCTCACAACACGCGCTTATGTTGAGCCGCGGTAAAGTAGCTCATTCATAGTTAATTAGAAAATATTATGACGGGGTTATCGGTGATGTAAATATTGGCATGATATGCTGTTTCGGGGCGTAGCACATGGATAGCGTGTAGGCTAAGCAAGCTAAGGTTGCTAAAGCTAACGAAGGCAACCAGGCTGCGGTGGACACGGGCTTTTAATCTCAATTTCACTTTGTCACCGTTATTCGTGAACATTTTCCGGAAATTATTTGATGGAGGATGAACATGTCACTCACCCACAAACTGAGGCCTTAAATGTTAATTTAATAACCCTTGAAGCAGGTGTCTGGTGTCGCCGTGTGCCACGAGCATGGACACAGGTGTTTGAGTGCAGGTGATTAGTGACAGGTGTGCTCCCTCTCTCTGGTGACGTTTCTATTTTATTTGAATAAATACTGTGAATTTTAAATGTTATGCATGAAAGTCCCCTTTCTTTATTTAACATTATTACCAACTATATTATATGCACCCGGTAATAGAAAATGATTTATATATAAAAGATAATTAACCTTTGCGTGAGTCCAGCTTCTGCAGACAATACGAAGTTGGTGTTAATAAAGTCAGTTATAAATAATGGCATAGGTAGTGATTTGTATGTACAAGTCAGGTGCTTTTTTATTATTATTATTATTATTATAGATTGCCAACATTCCTTGGAACAACATCAAACCTAAGCACTGGGAAACTGGCCAAGCTGGTGCTGTGTGTCTGCTTACCACTGCACTGTTGTGTGAAGAGAGACCAGACCTGCAGAACAAGGTCTGGATTTAGTTTGTGACTTCCTAATCAGAAATGTGGAAGCATGCACACAATATACAACTGCAATTTAATGCAAATATTGAGGCCCAAAATCTACACTTGTAGCCACACAGAATGAGGTTCTTGTTTCTTTGGCGTTATGCTCTGGTATCTGTAGAAATACTGTATTTAAAAGGATATTAGAATAGATTTGTTTGCTGATGTCACAGATGTGATCATGACATACCAAGTTTATTTCTAAATAAAAACAATCATTGCACGGTTAGGTTTTGGTTATTGTTGAGCTGGTATGAGTTGGTGAAAATGCATGACAACAAGAAGGCCACTTTTGGAGCCTTGCTTTTTTTTGTGATTGGTGTAGTTTGACAATGAATGTGGTCTTTTGGATTTGGGCCAAAATATATGTGAAACATTCTTAATATTTACAGGAATCTTAGAATGGGGAATGGGAAATCACCTTGACTATGGTCCCCAGTCATTTTGCGATTGCTGATGCTGCCAGTGTTCCCTGTCTTGTTTCTTGTCCTTTGAGGCCACAGCGTGAATACAGCTTCACCACTCATGTGCCAGTGTGCGTGCCTCCAGCCGGTTGTCACGTGCCTGTGAGTTGGGCGCCAGTGCGTGGTGGGGTTGGGCGCGCACGCATGTCGCCTGATCTGGAAAGATCAAAGAGGAGAGATGAAGCTAAAGTGATTAAATGGGAGGAGGACTTTGCGTCACGGGGAAGGTGGCTGTCCCGGATATGTGAAGAGATTAAGAACAGAACTACGTGAATGAATGCATGAATGAAAGAACAATGAATGAACACGTTTTGAATCCACATACCTCTTACAATGCTACAAACATCTGATGTTGCTGAATGATGGGTATATTTTCTAAATCTCTATTTAGTCCCCATTTATCTTTGCCTACATACCAAATTTAAGATTGTAAAGAGTCAGAAGTGGCCTACAGCATTTGTGTTGGGAATGGCCAAATGATCAATTATGGACCTCCATTGCTTTTGCACTATTCATCATCCTCTCTTTGATTTATAGTCATTTTTCCATAGATTTGGTAAATAACCTTTAAAATAAACGGATAAATTAAATATACAACATGTGCTTTGTTTGGGTCTTATCAAAGGCATGTTGCATGGGTAGGTTGACGTATGTTTTACTGAAACATAAAATAAACAAATGTTAATTTGGTTTCTATATGATGAAAAATATTGATGAAAGTAACATTCTGCCAGATGATACCACCCAAAGCTAGCAATTAGCAATAGTAATAAAAAAACACAATTATAGTTATACAACATTTTACAAATTATGGTTGATCCACTTAATAATAATAAATAATATAATGATACACAGAGATTTTAATAAAAAAAAAACTGAGAAGAACAAGTTTAAACCCGTTCACCAAATAAAACAATGCACAACTAGAATATTCATATTTAGGGTGTGTTAAGGTTGAAGGTGAGGAGGTGGGGTGGTTGGTGGTGCATAATATTATGGTATAGTATATATATATATATTTATATATATATGATATAGAAATTTAAAAAAGAAGATATATATATATAATGGCCAAAAACAGCCCCCAACTACCCCTTACCCCAACCCCCTCCCCCCTGCCTGGGGTTTGAATTAATGTGTTTCTATTTTTGGCCCTCTCGTGTTTCCAGGGGAAACCTAATGACGCAATGACGTCAATGCAGGTCACCAGCAAGAAGCAGACTGGAGGAATTGAGTGGCTTCCATTAGAGGTTTTGCAGCATTTTCCGGAGAGGAGGGAGGAGGACAAAATGGATTAAGATTAAGAAAAAAGGCACGGGAATAAAATAAAGCGCGGAGCGAAATGAAGGGGAGGCAATGCGACTGACGTCTGGGAGGAGAGAGGATGGAGAGAGAGTGAGAGGGTGGAGGTGGAGGGGTGGGGGTGGTGTTGGTGGTGGTGATGGTGATGGGGGGGGGACCCTACTGCTGCATATCAATGGGCGCCGTTCAAATTCCCAGGGATTATTGGAGGGAAAAAGAGGGGGGGCAAGAGAAAAATGATGCCCGCTTCTTCGGATCGGTGATGACTGGGTGAGCCCGTTCTATTTTTATTATTGCCTCTTTTGTATTATTGTTGTAGAGAGTTTAAAACAAAAAAACAAAATACAACAACAACCTGTCTGTTTTTAGTTGCTTATAGACAGTGTTGCCATGTAGAGAGCCATTGAGAAATTCATCCCCGAGTTTGACGGTGACGCGTGAGTGGCCAGCGTTTTCTCATGTCGATGTGTGACAACAGGAGCAAACACAGACACACGCACGCACACACACACACACACACACACACACGCACACACAGGCTTGAACTATTACATTAAAAGTAGCCCCGTGTTGAACGGGATGCAAGTCTCATCCTGTCATTAACCGCAGCGGTGTGTACGTGCTCCGTCTGCAGCCCCTGTTGGACCGATGCATTACAGACGTGTGCATCCATCGATATGTTCCGCTGAGGAAACGCGTTTCTCTGTTTTTCTTTTCTATCACAACACAAACAAAACAGAAAGGACCCGAGGCGGCAGGCAGCCTGTCAATCATCCATCAGCGGAGGTTTAACTGTTATTCTGGATCGGACCAGTAATATGTAAACGATTCATTAAGATCGAGCTATAAAGCCGGTCATCGCTTTTTCACTTTTCATAAACCGGTGCGTGTGGGTGTGTGTGTGTGTGTGGATGGTGAGGGGGGGGGCAGTCGTGCGCGTGTAATCCTTGTAGAAGTACCGCTTCTTCTTTTTATGGTGTTACAGCGACGATCAGACCGTTCCTGTGTGTGTGTGTGTGTGTGTGTGCGCGTGTGTGTATGGGGGGATGCACGTGCAGGCGCGCGCACGCAGCAACATATTGCCCACTCGGCAGGCTTTTCAGTGCGTTGTGGCAACAAGTGCCAATTCATGCACGATCAATCCATCTCCACACATCCCATCCTGGTGCACCAAACCAGAGATTTCACATGCTGTCAGCAGATTTAGATGTATTCTATCACTCTATATTTATCAATTTTTGTCCTTTTGTTTTTTGATGCTTCTGTCATCTATTTCAAACTACACTTGTCCCTCCCTCCTTGCACCGGGGCGTTCACCGGGCAGTGAGAGCTGGTTTTAGCACCATGGACAGCTGTGTGTGTGTGTGTGTGTGTGTGTGTGTATGCCTGTGTGTTTCAGCACCATGGAGAGCGGCTGGATTTGTTTTCTTCGAGCCATGCAACCATCTTTAAACTTTGGGCTCATCCTCCGTCCCCGTGAAGGTGGAACCTTCATCAGCAACGTGACGAAGACCAAGGGCCTGCAGACGTGACACTGCGAGAATGAGATCGCTGGAGCCACGAGGATGCCCCCGCCACATTCAGTCAGTAAATGCATAATAAAACACCGTCTTCCACCAGTTGTACCACGCATAAATAAGTCAGCCGGATACGGAACAAGGTGGAGCACATTTTGAGGAAGAGCAAAAGAGAAAGGCACCCCCCCCACACACACACACATATGACGCATGTGGTGAGGTAAGTGTAGCAGATGCCTATGTGTGCAGATGGTCCAGTCTGTTAGTCCCTATCTGCCCCGGGCTTGACGTAACACCCACACACAGGCACAGGCTTTCGTCATCCAGATGTGGTCACGTGCTTCTGCAAGTCCCCTAAATAGACACCATAAAGGGTTCTCTAAAAAAAAAAAAACTGTGAACTATGAACTTGTTCTTTACTGGAGCATGAAACGGGTGGAATCTATGTTGCAGATTTCGGAAGACTTGATTGAAGAGAATCCGCCTGATCTAAAATGTATTTTCTTTTTTTAGACTTATTATTATTAAGATTGAATTATCACTGCAAACACAACTCATTAGCCTTGAGATGAGGTTAAGTACAAATCAAACCATTACATGATGACATATATATATTCGCTCATCGGGGGTCAAACTTAAACCTGATTAGAAACCTGCTCCTATAAATATTAATTTCAGTCGTATCAACTTATCAGTTGATGGGAACGGTATACACCACATTATTTAGGGCCCTGAACCAGAGCAACGAAAGAAGGAGGCGGCTTTGGCCGGCTATCAGTTCATTATGATTAGGGTGTGGCCTGGGATGGCGTTTGGAGCAACGAGCAGAATCCCTGCACCCAAGACAGTGTGGAATCAGTAGATGTGATGACTCCCAGTCGGAAGTGGCTGTGGTGATTGAGGGGTGTCATATTTCCTGCTTTATGAACCAGCTGGTCGTATGTGTGTTGTGTTTAAGGTCTGCTCTTGTATGCAGACTTGAGAGTGTTGAAATGTTAGAAAAACGTATCCGGCGGAGTTTTGACTTATCCAGCAAATGTCAGAGATTCTTTGCTGCTGCTGCTGCTGCTGGTGATTTTTTATCATTTCTACACTGGACACATAAGAGGGAAACAATAATATAAAAAGCGTATTTTTCCAAATGTTGTTAAAATGAAGCGCTAAAAGCACACCAGAGACCGAAAAGACAGCACCTTACCCTTCTGAAGGTCTGGACCATAGCAGCTCTCTTGTCCGTGGAGAAGACCAGGGGTGAAGTCGTGTCTGATCAGGTGAAGACGTCAACCTTTAGCTCCTGGAAACGTGGGACAAACGACAAAGACAATATTACCCACACTGTCCTGCAAAACATCTGCAAGGATGACACGTTTTTCCAGATCTTTTTCTATGTAAACACTGGACACAGTTTGGAAAAGCTGCAATTTGAACATCACAACACTTAAGTTGAGATGGTTTGCAGCATATTCACAATTTTCCTCACAAACTAATGCAGCTTCTATATCGCAAAGTCACCGATGGAATACTCTAAATAGACGCAATACTCACACGTAGAAACTTATATTCTATAGATTAAAAATTCTGAGCTGCTGCATGATCATTCAGGGACATTCCAACAGACCAAAAATCATCCTTAAGACTATAAAATACACACAACTCAGCTGAGGGCAAAGTTCACAATGAACATGACGCAGCACTTCTTCAGAACTGTACCTTGAAGATCTAAACACCATACTTAAGTATGCATAGCTGTCCTCGGCGAGTGTGCATGTTTTATTTTCTGTGTGAAGTGAATGTATATGTGCGCGATCTGCTGACTGTGTTCTTTTTTCTTTCTAAAAGGTTACGGAGGACTCCAGCACCGGATCAAGAAGACTTTTTCTTTTGTCCTTTGTGGGTCTTTTTGCGGTCTGGGCTTGCTGTTCCTAAGACAGTAGCCAGGAAGCCCTTACCCCAAAAAGTATCTGCACTGGACTCTGGCTTCTGGCCCCTGGGACAGGCGTCACTCGTTGTTCTTCCCGATGGAGTAAGTAAGAAAGAAAGATCTTGGTTAACATACAAACCATACGGCTAATTCTACTTTTATCCTGTTATACAATACTAGAATATGAAAACAGAAACAATTACGAACGGAATCAAATCACCAGGCCAGAGGTTTATGAAACGGAAGGGCACAGGGCAGAAATGAGCCGCAGGGAGACAAACGTGCATTTTCCAGCTTTTGATGTGTTATATAAACGTGACTATTTATCCAAACCCGGGAGCCTCCACAATGTGGCTTTTGCACGTCAAAACCTGAGGCAATTTTTTGCTTCATGTGCACTGACGGGGCCACTTCACACACCACGTGACTTCCCTGCTCAGTGAGAGTTTACGTGCACGTGTATATATAGTGTACATATAGTGCAACGCAATAACGACAACACAAGTTACGTGAGCTGAAGATTTGTGCCTTGATAAAATAAAGATGAAATAGAATTAAGATTCTCCCGCATTGTTGTTTGTCCAATATATTCTGAGCCATAAAAAGCTTCTTTGGTTGTTAAGACACTTAATAAATACTAAACCACACCAATATAAATATTGCAATTATAATTAGTCCGTGATTTGTAATTGCCTTTAAGAATGGCTTCACAGCAATTTGTTTCGAAGTTTAACAAACATCCAGATCCCTAAATACCAAATACAAACAAATCAAAACCACTGAAGGAAATAATAACATAATAATTCATTTATTTAGAATAACTTATGTAAATAAAACAATTGGATCATTTTACAGGCCAACAACAGAGCCCACTTATCCCAGACTAAATCGCTGACTCTTCCTGCCTTGTGGGTAACTGCAGACTAATAAGAGTTCCATGTTTTCCAGTACACCAGGCCCCGCATCCATTAAACTAACAGATCTCGGACTGACCTTCAGACTGGAGCTAGAGATTCTCAGTAAAATCACAACTGTGGCCATGAATTTGTGTCACGCAATGGCCCTGGGAAATAGGGCGACGCCTCATCCATGTCACCGGATAGGGACGTGGGTTGGTGGATGCACTTCAGCTCCTCTTCCACTTATTACGAGGTAAACTACATTTTTAACCACAGGCAAGAGACAGTGGAAAGGATTTGATGTCTATTTTTATTTTATTTATTGTACAATCTCTTTTTTAAATGTATCTGTGGCCCAACGTAATTGGATGCGAAACAAAATGTTTGGGCAGATGAGGTACAGTGGGGAAAAAAAAAAACATTGTCATTTACTTCAGATCTTCAGTTATGTGTTTCAAAAGTCTCCCTGAAGAGAATAATATTTTTATACAGATCAGCCAGGAGCCCAAAAATATTCTACACTAAGAAAAGGGGATGAATAAAATCTGCCAGTTTTAACAATATAAATAAAATGAAATGTGGTTTGAAAGAGTAAAGGGCCATAAAACAATTTAATAAAACTAATGGGACCCTTTATACTCTACATGAAAATATAGAACGAAGATCGAGGTATTAAATACACAAAAACATTTCTTTGATGATGCATTTTATGGGAGATTCTTTAAAGCTGGTCGTTAGGTACAAGGGAATGAATAAAAAGAAAGGGGAGGCCATACAGTGATGTGATTTACTGGGAAACTTTTCCTCCATTAAATCTCTGGGTGGATGTCGCCCCCCAGTGGATTTCATGAGAACAGCAGACAAACAGAAGCGGTGAATCCAATTTAGAAAGTATTATAAGTAAGGCTTCCAGAAAGCTAGAAAAGGTGTTTTTACACCAGCTATATTCTTTTAAATACCAAATACATACTGGTAGTCTCCTCCCTTATTGGTTTCTTCCTTTCCAAGGTTAGTCCAGTCAATGCCTCATTTAGTGCAACAGAATATACTGTCTGAGGGAAAGTTTGCTTTTCTTGGATTTTTTTTCCCTCCAAAGGTCTGGTTTGTGTTTTGGGTCACAGTCTTGGCGGTGTTTGGCAACAACACCAAGTTTTTTTTTTTGCCTCAATGCAATGATGTGATTGAATTGAATTGCCAAAAAGTCTGCTTACGAAATTGGCTTGGCTGAAAACTCATACTGTTCCAGTCATTCACGCTGTAGAACCCACACTGTTTTTGTTCAGCCCACTGGAGATGACTCAAGGAAAAAAAAACACATACGATAAATGTATGATTACTTCGAAAAAGCTATTTATATTACAATCATGGTTGGGCTGATCCCCGCAGTACAAAGCCATTTTTATGATGAACCTGCACTTAGAATGAGTTATATTCAAATGATATCAAAATAGTACTTCTACAGAAGTATTTCAAAAAAGAAGACATAAATGTCAATTAATACTAGAAAAAATATAGACTATAGGAATAGGAGAAAGTCAGTGAATCATCAACATGATTATAGGGACCACGGACGCGTGTATGGAATTATACGGTAACGCAAGCCGTAGATTTCGAGAAACTTCTATCTGAAGTCGAGGACTAATGGTAAGTAATGGATTCTCCAAAGAAGGCAGAGGCGCACACGACATCTACCACACTGGACACCATTGCCACCAAAAAATATCCAATTATTCATGAATGTTTTTTAGTTTTTCATATATGTTTTTGAATTTAAAATATTACAAAAGAAAAAAGCCGTAGGAAAAAAAAAAAACAGCTCAATCTGAATCCGATACTGAAGGCTACCATACAGTCATTCTTAGTCACACATCCTAAACCACAACTATTTCCTGTGCAGACAAACCATTGCGTAGACTGCTGGTCCCCTCTAACAAAGGTGCACTGATTCTTATTTTCACCAGAAAGGGGGGGGGGGGGGATGAAAGAAAAAAAGAAAAAAGAAAGAGGGAGCGGGTCAAATCGAGGTGGCCCCTTGCCACGGCATCTTACGGGAATTGAAGAAAGCTGATTTTTTTTTTTTCCAATAAATCACTCCTCCCTAGTTTACATTTTTGGGGGGATTATCTTCCACTTCAGAAGAGATAACTATTTCCATATGCGTGAGGTTCTTCCTCAGCAATGCGTTTGTGTGCACTCACCCAAATGGATGGAGAAAACGGCCAGTTTTGGCCCAATATTCCCGTTCCCTCGACAAATTAGTTAATGAAAGTTCTGGGAAGGTGGTGCGACCGGGTCGCCAGTTACACAACGGGGTCACAATCGGCACTGAGTGGAGGTGGGAGGTGTGCGTTTTTAGTCACAAGTCAAATAGAAACTCACTGAAATATCTTCTTTGTCACATGCTCCAACATTGAAATTTGAATTTTCGAGGCGTCTTATATCGCCTGTGACCGAGAACCAAAAATAACAACACCGAGCGACAAAGCACAACACAACTGAAACGGGCTCACAACGGGGATCTCAATAAGAAAAAGTGGCAACACACCTTCTACACAACGACCGCAACTCCTAATAGCGGGGATTCGTCACATGCATGTGCGTTTCAGAGTGAAGGAGCTATGCCAAACATGTGTGTTTCCTTGTTGTCGACCACAAAACAGGACAAGTTCTGTCGCAACTTCTGGTGATTCATTTCAACAACACGCTTCGTAAAAAAGGTCATGAAACTCTCATGCTTTTACATGCGGGGAGAATTTTCCTCTGGGGCCTGAGCCCGAAGCGGTTTCAGCCAATTGTAGTGCTTGGTGACACTGACAATGTGTCTGTAAACGCGGTTAAGTGTGGGATTATTTTTGGTGGCCTAATTCAAAAGTCTCGACACCGACACGTGGACGATCATATTTCATCAAATATCTCTGACATGTGTGCGGTCCCGAGTTTCCAGGTTTTCAACAAAGACGACCATTCCGCGTCTATCTCCACAATGACAACACCCCTTTCAAAGACAAATGTGGAGCAAGTCAGAGGCCTGGTAAAAAAAAAAATAGTCGATGATTAATCACTGCCTCCATTTTGAATTGCAAGACAACCATGCGTTTCACCTCGGTATAAAATGGCCTTTACGTACTGTCCTTCCCCATTCTTTTACAGCCCATCATCAGCTTGTGTTTCGTTTTCAGCTTGCCAACTCCAGATAGACTCTACCTACACAATTTCCGCCACGTCGCATCATGGTAAACAGGTTTACTTCAGCGGACACACACACACACACACACATTCATCAACTGAAATAATCTTGGAGGAAAACAAAAGCAAGAACGCGAGGTGCACGGGTTCCAACAGCCTGAGTCAGAATGATGGAATTTATGTTATTGGGACGTTGACCGAGAATTTGCATAATTGAGTGAGAGTCCAGCTCAGGTTTGAGTCGTGGGGGGGGGGACGGGGGGGAGGAGAGAGGAGGGGAATGGACCCGAGAGTCCGGTTCAGAACAGACTATTTAAAAGCGGGGAAACCCTCAATCATGTGTCATCTCTCCGTCACTCAGTGTTTACAGGAGCAGCAACAAGCCAATAAAACAGGTAAGAATATTACACATTTTCAATTGGATTTGAAACTTTTGACTCGTTATTCATTATTATTCAGTGCAGTTCATGAAGTAAAAGGGCAATTATTATTTTCTGTTTGTTCATTCAATGACTGATTTACTCTTTCGTCTATTGTTTTCTTTACATAGGATGCACATCCCTCTGGCGCTTCTCTATGTCTCTCTTGTGGCGGTTCCTGTTGGCACGAGTCTTCCCACAAGAAGAGAATCTATCCGAAATAACATAGGCAACATCATAAATATGGCACAAATAACCCTGGTCCACATTAATAAACTGAGGACAACGGTATGCACCTATACCTTAATATCCACTTCATTTTGCCATATTTGCACAGGGCGGTCTAACCAATGTGCATTTAATGTAAAGATGTTTTGCCCTTTTTTTTTCTGCATTAAATAAATGCATCAAAAGTCAGGAAGATTCATTTAGCATTGATCAATTATTATTATTTTTTTTTAAACATGTTTTAAAAGATATGAATTGTTTTGATTCTCTCCCTCAGTTACCGGTGGCTCCACAGCCGGAGGTCAACAGTCCGGCCATCGACGGCCTGGCCAGCATCAGCCATGACCTGGGACTGTTGGACAACGAGCTGCAGAGCCCCTTCACAGAGCTGCTGAGCCAGATCCAGGCCGACGTCTCCAGCCTGGAGGGCCGGGTGCGCTCCCTGGCCCTGACCGTGGACTGCTCGGTCCGGGCCCGACCCAGAGGAGAGGCCCCTGACCTTCTGTTCCCCGACAGTCGCCTTCACCTGACTCTGACTAAGGTGCAGCGCTATCTGGAGAAGCTGCTTGTCAACAAGGACAAATTCAAGGTCTGCTGAACGAGCCACATTTAAAATCCCACGGAGGCCCAGACTTGCCGTAACACTAATAGCTGAAGGGTAGGTAAAGATGCAATTTGTCTTTGCAAATATAGCTTTAACAGTAGTTCACTCAGTGGACTTCTGGGAAGAAAATTGTATTTATTATTATCACGCAATAATGGCATGCAATTGCAGAGATTTTGAGGTGCAAAGTTATAATGGTTGCACAAGTTTTTTTCTTGTTATAAGTTTGAAAAAAAACAGTCTCTTTTCACCTGTAAACGTATTTATACAGTTGAAATAATATTTAAGTTGAATAGATATAACTGATGTTTCTGTTTTAAGCTAAAGGGTCATTGATTACTTTGCAATAAATACATTTTAGGTCAATATTTTCTAAAACTCGTGTGTTAGTAGAAACAATTTTAACTCTGGTCTTCCTTCTTCCTGACCAAATTTAATCCCTGGATTAAATAAAGATGGCAAATTTAAATAGTATTTTAAAAATAATTGTCAAATGTTTCACGAAATGATAGATGCAAAAAAAAAAGAAAAAATGTAAAATTGACTCCACATTAAAATAAAAAAAAATTGTTTCCAAAATATATTGACACTCAATCAATCTCATTATCTTCTTACATAAAGATAATAAAGTTCATACCAAATTCAATAGCTGAATTTTTATATATGTTGAAATGTTTGTTTCTGTCAAAGTTTATGCAACATAAATTGGTTTGTTTTAATAATCATAAGGATATTGTCCCTTGTGATATGACTTGGAAAAACTAAATATTATTATTATTGGACCACCTTGGACTAAATTATGAAATGTAAAAAAAAAAATTAGATAAATTAACATTTTTGAAAACTATTTCTTGAATGAGTCAAATTGGACTCAGCTCGTCTTTCTCAACATCTCGAGACCGTTTCATTTGAGACACTGCGGCATCCCGAGACAATATTTAAACTCATTTGGAGAAAGCACAGCAATGTGGCGAATAAAGTTTAAACTCTGACCCACATACAAACACACTAATAGTAACCTAGTATCATGCCTGGTGACACATACACTGCTGTAAGGGATTACAGGACACTGAACGCCTCGTCCGCCGCACTTCTATTTCATGCTTCTACACACGCTGAAGCCGACGAAGATTTTTCCTGTATTTACTTGCATTAAATAAATGAATAAATGAATTTCTCCAAAATAAATGATACTGTCAAAACAAGTTTGGATTTCTCTTAATTCTGAATTACATCAACAATACTCTGAACCAGATCCACTCCAAAAAAAATACATTTAAATGGAGGAAAAAAAATAATGTCATATACAATATGAAATAGTGCACCCTCAAAAAACTAATTTCGCTTGAGATGGTATGACATGTAAAATACCTTATACTGCAGTGCGTCCATATATCACACACACACACACACACAAAACTGTATCACAGCACACCATACACAACTTTACTCACGTGTAAGACCCAAAGAGGCGAGTAAATTGATGAGCAGGGAGCACTCAGAGGTGGATTTTGCTTTTCTATGTACCAAAGCCAAAAACCGATATGGATTCAAGTAAGTGTAACTGTATAAAGATCCAACGGTAAGGTTTCACACAGACGAACTCGTATCAAAATGAGGGAGGACCGGTATCCGCGCCGAAGACCATGATTCACTGTTCTACATTCCATACAACTTAATGTACACGGTCAGCAGCCAAATCACAGAGAACAAAAGCAGTTATACAGTCACCCCGTACAGCAGGCCTATTCAACTAGGGGCCCGTGGGCCGGATAAGGCCGCTCGGAACTTTTGTCTGGCCTGCAAGAGGTTGCCGATGCGTACATTTCAAACTTGAGTGGCTTTATTCACGTGAATACTCGGCTGAAATCAAATCAACGTAAACTGGAAAGGAGAGCGAAGCGATTTACTAACAACAAAGCAAAGCTCCTCAGTCTGCTGCTGCTGCAAAAAAAAACAGTGCACCATTTTCCAACAGTTCGCCTGGTTGTCCAGCAGAGGGCACCTTGACCTATATTGAGGTGTCTCCAGGCCAAATGACATATCTGCTTTTAAAAGGCCATAAAATGACAAGAATTTCGATGCAATGACATACAACACCTCCTATGGAAGGTTCAAATGACTTGAATTGACAAAGAATGAATTTGACCAAAGTTTGAATGTATTCAAAAATGTATGTGCGATGTCCTTGATCACTAGGCCATGCGGTGTGCAGCCAAACTTAGCTGTCAAATCAATACAAAAAAAAAAAAACAGACCCTCCGACAGATTCTACACACTACAGGTGTCGCAAAGTTAGACAGCGTGGACAAATACAATATAATAAAAACATATTTAAAGGTATAAACTATCTTGACTTCAGGTTTGAGGAAACAAGTACATAGTATTTAAAGTTCCAGTTTTGACAGGAGCTCCAAGAGGGCCTCCATCTTGGGGGGAAAAAATGCTAGGCTTCTGAAAAGTTTGGGACTACACAGAGTTGAACAGTTTGATATTTTCACTGAGCTGAGATCTGTGACGTGTGAGAAGCTGAAATGATGCAAGTGTTGAGTATGGTTCCTACCTGTTGGTAGAGAGGTGATGTGATTTCAGCTGAGGAGCTCTGGCAGTTCCTGGTGGCACTCAGCTGCGGCTCCTGCTGCCTTCACTTGCACTGGGAAAGGAGAGCTGCCAGATCTGAAAGTCTTAAATCAGGAGGGTGAGTGAATGCGTCAGCCACCTATTGGATTTTTTTTTTTTTTTTTTTAATATAAATCTATATCATCATTTTAGCTGGCTTTCCTTTTTAAGGGTAACCATTATCACACCCAGTAAATATTTATATTATATAGAAAAGTGTCTATTTCAAATATAGGTATACATTTGTAAATAATTATACATACCACAATGTCTGGCCTGCTGGTTTTACCTTTATTGGATCTCCTTTACGTTACACACACCCACATGCACACAGGGTCTCTCAGGGTTTCCTGCTTGTTACATGGTCAGTATGTCAGGATACAGAAGCAAATGTTAAAAAATGTTCTAAAGAAGCAATACTCTCAAAAACAAAAGCACTGGCCCGTTATGACGATTATTTAAATGATGATTAATCAATAATAAGAAACTCATTGCATAGTCCCATTGACTCAGACAAAGATTAACATACACGAAGAACTATTCCCATGCAAGAGCCTCAGACTTTCCTGAAAAAAACAGTCAAATATAATTGTTCCAGACGTGTCTGCATAAAAATGGGGCCCTTAAACATTCCCGTTCCAAGTATATCCGCAGGAAAGCTCCCAGAGAATATTTGAACTGTGGCTATCACTTAAATGGTATCGTTGCCATAAGCTGCATGCTATAGAGAAAGACGGAAATCTGAAATCATAAACCACAAAGTTTACATTGTAGATTTCAGGGTGGAAATGTGCAGCGACTTCAAGAATGTGTCCAGCGCACTGAGGTATTCTTGCGGGTGGCATCGCATGTGTGCCGCGTGGGTGGACACCTTCCACTTCCTGCTCGCCACGGCCACGCCCCGCCTCCTCCAGTGGTCCGTCAGCTTCTCCAGGACGACCGGGCTGCACAGGGCGTCGTTTTCGCTGAAGAAGAAGAGCGCCGGGGAGGTGAGGGGGCAGTTTTGGAAAACGCTGAGGCCTCTTTCGTACAAGTCTGCGGTGTGAGGTTTGAAGAGCCAGAAGTAAAGCATGGCTGTGTTTTTGACAAAGCTCTCGAAACGCGGCACCAGAGTCTTCCCCAGGCCTGGAGAGAAACAAGGGAGCAAATCATGCGGAGGGTCAGATTACAACAATTACAATTACTTTTGTAAACATACACATAGTGCACAGTCGGGCTTGCTGTCAAACTAAACTGCTTATAAATGTGAATGTGCTATGAAAAATATATACTGGGTGAATGTATATGGGACGCTATGAAAACTACTTTGTGACATTTTTTAGACCCAATAATAAAAAATAAATAATGAAAAAATAAATAATGAAAAAATAAATAATGAAAAATAAATAATGAAAAAATAAAGAATGAAAAAATAAATGTTGAAAAATAAATAATGAAAAAATAAATGTAAAAAAAAATTAATGTTGAAAAAGTAAAATACATTTTGAGTTGCAGCCTTACATTTATGCAAACAGGCAAATGTTTGCCGCCGCAGCTAAAGCTGCTGAAAATATTTCCTGCACCCCTGAGAAACTGGAGCAGAGGCCCAGCTGCCCGGATGAATTATTTAAAGATCCGACTCGGGCGCACACATCAGACACAAAAGTAACCTGAGCCCCAGTGAGACTGTGGTGGATCACTCTCACTCACCTATGGCCATGTGCTCCAGAGTGCCAGCCACCAGGCTGTCATAGATATGTCCTATCACCCTCTGGGACAGGCCCGCGTGCTCTTTGGGGGCCTGAGCGATGTGGGTGAGTATCTGAGTGAAGGTGAAGCCACCGATAGAAGTGGCGTGGACCAACACCGGCCTCCCTGTGAACGGAGGCTGGGCCAAAATCTTCAACACTTCCAATCCGTAGTCCAGCCCCCACCGAGGCCACAGGAAGTGCAACACGCTGCTCTGGACCTGCAGGACATCCAGGCCTCGGTCCAGGTAAAGGTCCCTGTACTTGGCCACCGCCCCAGGCTGGGCACCGAGCCACGGGAGGAGAAGAAGGAGAGGACGGGGAGATGGAGAGGGAGACGGATACTCACAGGGGGGGTCACTGAGGGACAGAGCCGAGGGCGACGGGATGGGACCAGGAGGGGAGGAGTCTGTGGCAGGACGTACTGTGGGACGCTCTGCCTCTGAGAATGGAGTGTAATAATAAGTTATGCCATTCCGGATCCTCCTGGTTATGAATCTTTCTCCACCGTCTGGTTTGGACACGGTTGCATCGGCCTGGAAAAGTCTGGAACAAATGACAAGCAGATTAGAAAAATGCCAGAAAATGAGTATGCATTAAAATCAATCGTCAAATGACGGTTAAATGCTTTTGACTGGCAATTTTATTTTTATTATAAATGTTCAAATCCATCAAAGAGCTGGTGCCTAATCAAATTTGATCATAAAACAATACACCCAAAACAAGATCACACCTGAAAATAAAAGTGCTCAAAAAGTGAACAGTAAAAGCCAAAGTAACAGAACATAATTTCCTTCTAAAAATGAACCTGACATCATAGGTGCAATTTGACAATTCCGAAGGCAAAGTTCTTCAAAGTCAAATTGGGTTAGTAACACAGAACTTGTGTGTAGTTTTGCTTTAGGGAAATAGATTACAGTTTAAAATAGCCAATACATCGTAATATAGGGAAATGTTTATAATTGCAATAATATTGCAACACACACACACACACCATTATCACAGAAGCTTGAGATTTCAATGAAAATAAGATGACGTGTTTGGTTTTTTGTTCTGATGATGGAGCGCCACCCTCGCGCCGGAAGCGGCATCGCCGTCATTTACATTTTCATGCAAGTTCCACGAGTCACAATGTCGCACAATGTTCACGGTGTGTCGCGCGAGGACCGTGTCCACTGCAGTTACCCTGGCAACGGCAGGTTCCCCATCCTGTCCGCTCGTGCACTGCCCGTGTCTGCCGGCGTTGTGTCCTCACGGCCTCGGACTGTCCTGGATGACAGACACCGTCACGGCGGAGGAAGTGACGGCACGACACGCGCGCATCCGCCGCGCCGGCTCCCACCGTTCCCTGCACGCGCTCTTGCGGTCCTCCGTGAACGCGCGCGGGCTGCGACTGATGCGACGCTCGCAAAAGTGAATCTAATTATACGGATAATAATACTGATGCTTTTTTTAAATCCCGAGTTTGACTTGTTGTACATGTTTAAAAGAGCCATATAAATAACAGACTTCTCTAAATTATTATAATGATCGCTGGTTAAAGCAGATTGTTTGACTGCAATGTATGTTAAAGCCACAAGAGGGCGCTAAAGACCAACAGACGGTTGTGAGGAGCACTTAAATGAACTTGTGTATTACAATTTGTATAATTAATATTGATTACAGAGGGAAAATGAGGTAGATATTGATGAACAGTCCCACTGGTGGTTTGATGGCTATAATAAACCCATACAACCTGAGTAAATCTACAATCTTTTTGTTATTTGTCATCACATTTACAGGGAAAGTCACTTTTATTGGCTCATTTCAGTGTAATTTGCTGTAAAAGCGAGTTGTGGACATGATGACCTACCAACAGAGGTGACCTTCTCTTTCCGTTCGTTCACACACAGGCAGCCGAGGCAGTTTTAGGTCATCACATCTTCTTCTCACTCCCCCACCTCTTTCTCTGGATCTATTTTCTGCAGTCATTTGCACCTCCCCCCACCAACACACACAGAAACACACACGTCACCTTACCGATTCCAGCATTAGAGTATTACATAGGTGTGCAATATTAGACTGTATTCATTTTCGATTTGGTAGAACCAACTGTGTTCTCACCTATATCTGTGTAAAGAGATATATATACAGACATAGGTTTGAGAAACAATGTTTCAAATGCACTTTAAATTGAAAAGCATTGAAAATTAAAATTAGAAAAGAAAGTGTGAGTGGCAATGAGTGCCTGGTGCAGTTTTATTGACAAAAGGCCTCGATATTGAAGAATGTATGAATGGGTGAATGTGACTTGGGGTGCAAAGCACCACGAGAGGTCATTAGAAAGCGTGACCTCCTCTGGTTCCAGATTGTAAACAGTTTTGTTTGGCTGCAAACGTTGTGAGCAACAGAAAAAAGTCTTATAGTGGTCTTTGCCTGGCTCAGCGTGGTCACTTTCAGACTCAATCAGGCCGAAAAAATGTTTGAATCCCACAAAAACCCCACAACCCATAGGCTTCTGTTTACACTCAACCTATAGCTGCCCCCTCTCTCCTCCCTACATCCCCCCATCTTGTGTTACCCTCTTTAACACAGCCCCTCATCCCTGCTGATGTTCTATACATCCCCCTCATCAAATCGCTCCTTCCCTGGAAAAGAAGGCCTCCATCATTTTCCTCTTTCCGCCCCTGCAGAGCCGGAAGACCCTCTCGCCCATGAGAACAAATTCACAATGACGCACATCAGAACTTACGCACACGTACAGGACACACGTACACACTCGTACAAAACAGCAGCACTTCATTGGGCCCCGAGACAAAAAAAAAACTCACAGGAACGTTGTGTTGCATGTTAAGAGTTACCAAGTGTGGAATGGATTTGTTCCCCCGTCAGAACGTCTCTATGGATTATTATTATTATTATTTTTTTTTTTTACAAAGGTCATATTTAAACCATGACTGCTGATGTTCCATATGTTAAAACCTCCATTGATTATACTGTGTTTTTGCTAGTGAGTTACAGTGTGCGAAACGTGAAACATCATGAATTGGCCTTAAGAAATTGGGAACATGTGGTGGCTGAAGGTCATGCGATTATAAAGTTTTCAAATATCTTACTTAAAAAAAAAAAAAAAACATTGAAAGGAGATCAATTGTGTTCGGGGCTAAAGGTCGAGTTAGAGAGGGAGTCTCGACCTTGCCTATAAAAGAGTGAAAAGGGTCAGGGTGGGTTCGTGCAGATGGCAGAGCCAATGATGAACTATTGATAGAGTCCATTGTTGTTGTTGTTGTTGTTTTTTTTCTATGGACAAAGAAACTTTCCCTGGCTTCATACTTTACCATTGTTTCCAGGAAGTGGAGCCGGCGGACTGTACAAGGAGAGGACATTACTCTGAAGTCACACGCTCACAAACTGCTCTCCAAAAGACGCCGGTCTGCTTCAAAGTGTCCTCGAGTCGCCAGCCAGATGCACGAGGCACGAAACCTCCCATGGACACACCGGAGCGCTCGTCAGTCACACTGAAAAGACAGGACTATG
The DNA here is from genome assembly GCA_016785305.1 of Colistium nudipinnis. Taxonomy (NCBI): domain Eukaryota; kingdom Metazoa; phylum Chordata; class Actinopteri; order Pleuronectiformes; family Rhombosoleidae; genus Colistium; species Colistium nudipinnis. The sequence continues at coordinate 160,597 of JAFBJU010000887.1, forward strand.
TGTCAAGGTGCGTGACCTGGACCAAAGACCACGGAGGGTTGGGCTGATGAAAAGCAGGAGAAGCGAAATAACACAACAATGCAATATAATGCAAATAATCTTATATTCCTTTTAGATTTCCAGCCCACGTCTACCAGGTTGCGTGAGGTTCCCCATCAGGTTCCATTAAGGCGTCTGCCCTCCGGTGTCTTCTAATGGTACTACTGCAAGAGAAGAAAAAAAAAAGAAAAATTACAAGAGGAACAGTGTTAGGAAATGAATAAATAAAAACTGAGCTCGGAGAGAGCAGAAAAGCTTTCATTAGAGTGCACACGGCCGTCTGTGGTTAAAGCTCTCCTCGGGCACCGTATAAAGGCCAGCTCGCCCCGTCCCAAATCCATAACTTCATAAGACTGACATACTTACATCTTTGCTGTGATCGGAACAAGAGTTAATTTTACATTTCATATCCCTCACTGCTGTTGAGCGAACACCCCCCCCCCCCCCCCTATATTTAGGAAATTCCCCCCCCCGCAGGCCTGAAAAGATGAGCTCGTGTCCACAATTATAAGAAAAACGGGATTTCATTGAGCCTGTGTCAGGGAACCAGGCTCTGAGCCAACCTTGTAGCATCTTCCTTCTCTACATTTTTGTTATTTATATCCGAAAATGTATATTTACTATCGCATTAACATAGACTGTCCATTTCTGAGCGTGTTCCTCCTCCAGTTCAGGTTAGTATGAGTAATGAATTCTGAGCCACGTCCGCAGGACCATAGGATATTAGCAGGCGGCTGACACGACTGGTATTGAAGGTCAGAATAATAACCTATATTTTCTGGTGATGCCGAGTTATCTCTGTAGATACTGCGTTCTTATTATTCTGCATAATCAAGCGTGCAGCCAGGTAACACCTCTCTTATCCTCAACAGGGTTGAAAGCGCAGGTGGTGAGAATAGCAAGGAGAGCCAAGGTCTATGTTATTAGGGGCTGCGCTGAGGACCGGGGGGGGGGGGGGGGGGGGGGGGGGGGGGGGGGGGGTCAGCTCGGTTTGCTGAGCCAAAAAGTCAATATAAGCATATGAGTTTCTTTTTTAAGCTCTGTATGCAGTGCTGGGAAAAGAGAAGCTGCATTCAAATGAGACCAGTTTATGATGTTGTGTGTTTGTGCACATGCAGGTGTGCACCGGCTCTGTGGGTAATATGCAGCGTGTGAGTGTGTGTTTGTGTGTGTGTGTGTGTGTGTGTGTGTGTGTGTGTGTGTGTGTGTTTGTGTGTTTGCATAAGCCATAGCACCCTGATGCCAAACTCTGTTTCCCGGTGTCCGCGGCACCGCTAATGAACAATTTGCCCAGCGAGGTGTGACCACAGGCATTGTGATGGAAGCCACATAGTAGACTACTGATGCAGTGGGCGAGCGAGGTAGAGACAGACAGAGGGAGAGAGAGAGAGAGAGAGAGGGAGGGAGAGGGAGGGAGTGAGATCGAGAGAGAGAGAGAGAGACGGAGAGAGAGGGAGGGAGGGAGGGAGGGAGACTGGAACTCCACACAGCAGACCAACCTACACAAGCACAGAAGGACGTTCTCTCTCCTGCAGCACACACACTCACACACTCACTCACAGACACACACACATACACTCCCCACTGGCTGTGGAGTCTCCATCTTTTTCCTCACATCTGTAGGTAAGAAGCTTTCATCTGCATGGACACATACTTTTGCTGTATGGTAATCTGCTGCTCTGTATGTGTGGGTTCCATATGGTTCCCATGGTCAGTGTGTGTGTGTGTGTGTGTGTCTGTGTCTGTGTGCGTGTGCGTGTGTGTCATTGAGACTTGACAATTTCACGTGCACCCGGGCTTGTGGTTGGTGTATTGATGCTGATTTCATTTCAGTCAGGATTATGGAGATCACAGGGAATGATGTAGTGGTAAAACGAAAGGCTGACATGCACATGCATGGTTGTGTACATGAGTGCGCGTGTGTGCGTCTGTCAGTGTGTAATCTGAGTACACCTTCGTAAACACGCAATAACAGAATTACTACTCGGGAGTATCTGCTGTTAGACGGCCGTGTGTTTACGACACAAAACATATATGCACGTTTTTGTGGATACGTCTGTGTGTGTGTGTGCGTGTGTGTGCGCGCGCGCGATGGCAGACCATGTGCGTGACTACCTATTTGCATGCCAGGAGCCGCACACTCCCACAAGCGCAACAGCAGTAGTGCAAAAGGTGCTGAATCCCCCGGGGATTAGCGAGGCGTCTTTGGCTTCGGCTGTCACCATGGCGAAGGCAGCCAGTGGAACGTCTGGGTCCGAGAGCGTCCTTGCGCCCGGCAGCAGGCCCACGCCATTCAGCCGGCTCTGTGGGCCGACACACACGCATTAGTGCCGCACAACCCAATGTCATTCTCAAGCACCGAGAGTGTGTGTTCATACCGGGGGGTGTTTAAAGAGAGGGACTGTTCATGTGCACTTTGGAGAACCGAGCTAATCTGTGGATGAGACGGGGGGTTCAAAGACTCACTGGAGGAAAAAAAAACAAACAAAAAAACACACAGATTAGAGGAGACAGGGGTGATCCTTCTTTGTAAATTGCATGACTCAGGATGGTGTTTGGTTGTAAACCCAGTAGGACACGTGTAACCTGTTGGCTCATTCCCAAGCTCGGTGATTCTTCGACACGAGAGCAGCTCTCCTTCAATAATGTCCAGGAACTCGAGCTCAATTAAAAACACACCCACACACCCACAAAAACCCCCCCCCAAAAAACGATGTAACTCATGACTGCGACCGGACGGCGAGTATGAAGCCGAGCTAGACGGCACAACCGACAACCAGCTGCCAGTTAATTCAACTTGGCATACAGAGACTGGAAACACAAGCCCGGGCTCTGTCCGCATGTGGTAAAATCAATCTTAACCCCGCATCTTGTTTTTGTTTGCGAACACGTGGTCATACATGTGCAAAAGCACAGGGGGGGGGAGATGACTGCGTCCTTGATGCATACAACATACGTGATTATTATATATATATACTGTATATAAAAAAAACAGCCTCTCACCGGAAAACACGTTTGAAATTGAAATTCCTCTGGTGTGAAGAATGTAATCAATGTTCATGCGACACAATATACAGTGTTCAGGCGTAGATCAATCTGTGTAAAGAACTAATCTCCTCAAATAAAGGATCATGGGGGATTTTTTTTGAAATGTATGATCACTACCGTGAAAGAGAAATATTTCTATTCACATCCCTCTGCTAAATGATCAAAAACAAGCTGCTGTGATTTTTTTTTTTTTTTTTTTATTATATTTTTTTTCTGCTTCATCTTTGACTGATGCACATACAGGCATGAGCGACGCTCCACTAAGCAGTCTGACACATTATAAAGCCAGTACGTACATGCGCTGCTTTATGCGGAAATAAATCCCAGCGGGCTTAACGTTGCCGGTCAGATTAAATCTGTGCGGTGTTGACATCCCTGCGTCTTTTAAAATGTCAGGAAAAGCCATAGAAAGAAAAAAATAATAAAAAATAAGCCATACGTGGACTCCTTAGATGGGAAATAGCAGCCGTGGCGATAAAGAGCTGCAGGACTCATGTAAATACACACTTGTGTGTGTGTGTGTGTGTGTGTGTGTGTGAGTGTGAGTGCCCGATGTATACACGTGCAGGTTACCATGGAAATAATGCTACAGTGGAAACTATAGTGCTTGAAAATATGCACACCCACACGTCACATTCAGGGGAAGGGGAAAAAAAACAACAACAACCACAAGAGTGGCCGTTTGCAGGGAGCTGAATGACTACTGGTTAAATAGTGAGGACACCGGCCCACAGTCAATTCGTCTCCATTTTCAAACCCCCCTCAGCGCGGAGTCTCTCCGTTTCACTCACTCAGGAGACACACCTCCTCTAATTTAGCCATTTCTCCATCACTCCATCTCCTCATCTACCCTCCTCTTGCCTTCCCCCCCCCCCCTCCCATCTTATACTTTCGCTCTACGCCTCTGCACCTTCCTCTTCCTCTTCCTCCCTCTGTCATTAGATTGACCACAGTAGCTTTATTGTGAGCACGCAGGGACACCGTTGCTGCCCCTTCAGATTCATTTACTAACCCGAATTATCCGTGGAGCGACGTGGGGCGGCGGGTGGAAGGCTGATTGGGATCAAGATGGCTGAGGGGTTCTGAGAGAGAGAGAGAGAGAGAGAGAGAGAGAGAGAGAGAGAGAGAGAGAGAGAGAGAGAGAGAGAGAGAGAGAGAGAGAGAGAGAACATTTAGAAGACATGCAGAGTTTACTGTCCTGGACTGAGAACACCACATCTGAATGTCAGTATGCTCTCTCTCTCTCTCTCTCTCTCTCTCTTCCGTCCTTGTCTTTTGCTCTCTGTCCTCCTTCACCGCTCCTCCTTCTGTCTCTCTCTCTCTCTCTCTCTCTCCGTGTCCCGCTCCATTAAACTCCTGTGCGCAAGGCCCCCGCGTCTTCGTCCGCGGGAACAATGAGACAAAAAAAGAAGTCAAATAATAGAGGGGGACTTGTAAATTCCCCACAGACACTTCCTCTCCACTTGCTCAGCTGCCTGTCAAACCACACAATGGCTCCACTAACAGGCCTGTGTGTGGGATGTGGTGACAAGAAAGTTCAAGGAAATATGTAAAGATATTTGTTAATGCAGCTCTGGACAGAGGTTCTGAAAATGTATGACTTATAAATAATTAAAATAAAAAAAATCCCTATTCATAACTGTTTTTGTTCACGTGATAGAGCTGCTGTTATCATAGCTGATATATATAAGTCATATTGTTATAAGCAGGTTCAATTGTTTGTGGGTTTCTGCAGCTTGTCTCGGGAAGTGACCTTGAAGCATAAAACGTGTATATTTCCATGACCGATTAACTAAAGTACGATTTTCCGGGAGATCATTTACATTTCCTGATTTAATTAGAATCACAGCCGCAGTGTAGAATCGTAAAAAAATAGATAAAGGCGAAAAAAAAAAAAAAAGGCATGTTGAGTCATGTGGAGTTAACGCGTGTTTCCTTGTATCACACATGGATACCGAGCGAATATGATACTAAATTGAAATGTGAGAACATTAGCCCAAATAAATGACACATATTCCCCGTTGTCTAAATAATTGATCGGTTATGCTTCAGGATCCACAAAAAGGTCATCAGTGATAAAAAGTGAATTCGCTTCAGGCTTCACGGCTGATTTAAATAGGTCCACACACAAAACAAGTTTGCATTTCATAGTATTTTTTTTTTTGGCCTTTCGGTAATCTTTTACACTCTGCCGGCAAAATAACTTGAAGCCGCCTGCAAAGTGTCTGCCTGTGCGTGGGTGGGCGTACATCGCACAGAACAGTACGTGTGGGCGAACAAGTACACAATTGTGCGAGATTCATCTAACCGGCCTAGCGGCGCACGCACACACGCACTCACAAACACTCACACCTAAAACGTGAACATATGTGGGATGGCTGCAAGCCGGAACACGCAGGTATCTAAAAACAACCTCAGTGGAAAAAAATATTTTTCATATCGCTCGGTGTAAAAATGCTAAAACTGGATTTGTGTGTGGGATGCTTTATGTGTAACACCCTCTGGTTTCACCACTCCAGGGGGGGGAGACGACAGGTCAAGTCCCTGTTTCCCGATCAATGAGAACCTGAGACTCTCGTGGTCCTGGCTCATGATGCTGGATTTCCTTCACCTTGCAGTGATTTATCTGGGGGGTTGGGGGTGGGGGGGGGGGGGGGGTTA